>JASDQU010738366.1:10388-34399 GCA_032191745.1 Picea mariana | reverse complement strand
TAGCTTTGAGAGCTGATCCAGGAACTAAAAAGATCCAACCTTTGTAATAGATGAGGTCATTTATGACCCTGAAGTTGTCATCCTGTATTTTCCCGTCCAACAATTGACAAGCTAACTGATCCTTTGCATATTCCACTATCAAGTGTTCCTTCCAGTCGACTGACATACCGGACATGGCAAAAATGGATGGCCTTCTGGATAATGCATCATCCACTGCGTTGTTCTTTCCTTTGACGAATTCAATGTCAAATTTGTAGGCTTGTATTTTTCTTACCCATTTTTGTTGTCTTTCATTCAAATCCTTCTGCTCCAATAGATATTTAAGACTATTATGGTCTGATTTGACCACAAACCTTGCACCTACCAAATATTGCCCGAATTTGGCTAGTGCATACAAGATAGCCAACATTTCTTTGTCGTAAATGTTGTAAAGTAGTTCAGGACCCCTAAGTTTCCGGCTTTCATAGGCAAGGGGGTGCCTGTTCTGCATCAACACAGCCCCTATACCTTCCCCCGAGGCATCACACTCCAAAGTGAAGGGTATGCCGAAATTAGGATGAGTTAGAACTGGGCAGGTGCTCATGACCTCTTTCATTTTCTCCATCGTGACTTGGGCCTCATCATTCCATTTGAAGGACCCCTTTTTGGTCAGGTCAGTCAAGGGTGCGCACAGTTGAGAAAACCCTTTGACAAATTTCCTATAGTATGTGCATAGGCCCAGGAATCCCCTCAATTTTGTGAGTGTTTTCGGAGTAGGCCATTCCCTAATGGCTGTTATTTTTTCCTGGTGTACCTGTACCCCTTTTGCCCCTATGATGTGTCCCAAGTAAAGCACTTCTATCATTCCAAACTCACACTTGGATTCCTTGGTGTATAGTGATTTTTCTTCCATGATTGAAAGGATTTGGTCCACATGTCGAAGGTGCTCCTCCTAGGTCTTGTTGTAAATGAGCAAGTCATCAAAGAATACCAACAAGTGTTTCCTCAACTGTTTGTTGAACACATGGTTCATGCAAGACTGAAATGTGGCTAGGGAATTGGTTAACCCAAAGGGCATCACCAAAAACTCGCAATGGCCATAGTGACACCTAAAGGCTGTTTTTGAGATGTCCTCCTCCCTCATCTTGATTTGATGGTAGCCCGAGCGAAGATCAATTTTTGTGAAATATATAGCTCCATGCAGCTCATCCAACAACTCATCAATCCTGGGTATGGGGTACCTATTTTTTATCATCTTTTTATTCAGAGCCCGGAAGTCAATGCACATTCTCATCGTTCCATCCTTCTTCTTCACCAAGACTACTGACGAAGCAAAATGGGCTTGAACTTGGTCTGATGTGTCCCATGTCTAGAATCTCCTTGATTGCCTTCTCTATCTCGTCTTTGTACTTCTTGGGATGCCTATAGGGTGTGTTGATAACATGCTTAGCCCCTGCTTCTAGCTCAATGATGTGCTCAAACCCCCTGTCTGGTGGCACACCTGGAGGAATCGGCCCAAACACTTTCTGGTGCTTGTCAAGGATTATTTTGATCTCTGGTGTGTAATGCACCTTTCCCTTCTCATCCACCTGTGTTGAGAACTTACATTCTGTTGCGTATACAATTTCTTCCCTTCTGAAGATGGCTTCCATCCTCTTGGCCGTGACCACTCTAGTAGAGTTACTTGTCATGCCTCTGAGCACAACCTTTCGTCCTCCTTCCTCCACAAAGGACATTTCCTAAAGTGCTGAGCCACTGCACCCCTAGGATGATGTTGGTATCGGGAAGATCCATCACATACACATCCTGAACTAACTCATGCCTTCCCAAGGTGAGTTTCATACATGGTATGTATCTGTTACAGGGCATAGCACTACCACCTGCTACCTCCACTTTGAATCCTTCAAACTCTATTGTAGGTATGTGCCTCCTCTTCAGTAATGTTGCATCAATGAAATTGTGGGAAGCTCCTCCATCAATCAGAACCGACACTCTCTGTCCTTGTAATACCCCTCTCATCTTGAAGGTGTTGAACTTGGGTACCCCGCTGATAGATGCCAACATAGCCTTCTCTCCAGCTGCACAGTCTAGTTCTGGAACCTCCTCTTCTGCTGCCTCTAATGTTTCGGCCTCCATGTTTTGTATCTGACCATACTCATCCTCTTCTTCATCATCTGAAGTGACCTCAATGTAATGTACCTGTCCTCGTCCCATGCACTTGTGTGAGGGATTCCATGGCTCCTTGCATGTGAAGCAGAGTTGCTTCCTTCTCAGTTCCCTCCTGGTGTTGTCATCTATTCTGCCATGGCCCTTGTCATAACCCTTAGGGTCACGTCCTCCTTGGTTTGTTGGAGGCCTTTGATCTCTTCCACCACTATTAAGAGGTGGTCTGGGTATGAATTTTGGTTTAGCAGCTGGACCCAGATCCCTCGTCTTCCAAATGGCTTCATGTAGGCTGGTAGGCTTGAAGGCCTTAACCAAACCCTTCAAGGGTTCCATCAATCCTTCTGTAAAGAGCATCATGAGCCTGGTTGGGGACATATCTTGCACCATCACTGCCAACCTCTGGAACTCATCAATGTATGCCTCAGCCGTACCTATTTGCTTGAGTTGGATGAGCTCCCGGAAATGTAACTCAGGATCTCCTAGATCAAATCTATCAATGAGCCTCTGAGTGAATTCTGTATAGGATACAATCTGGTTGTGGCCAAGTGTGGTGAGCCCATGGTACCACCAGTCATGGGCCTTTCAATCCAAGTACATAGTGGCAAACTTGATGGCCTCCATCTCTCTCATGGGGTTCAGCTGCAGGTAAGTATCCAGCTTCTGCACCCATGCTTGTGCTGTCATCTTAGCCGTACCATCAAAGTATGGAATCTCTATCTTCCTTGCCCTTCGTTCAAACTCAAAGCTTCCCCTGTGGTTCATCCTAGGCTGATTTCTAAACCTGAGTTGACAATACTGGTCTAGGGACATCTGTCTTTGAACTTTCATATCCAAGCTATAGTATTCCCTGGTACTCCTGGCTAATTGTGCCACAAAATCTTCAACCTGTTCATGTTTCTCTTGCTCATCTGTAAATGTGGGCATGTATGGTCTGGGGTTAGCTCTGCTACCTGAGTGTTGGCCTAGTGGTTCATCTGTGAACACTGGCATGTATGGCCTATGATTGGTCTTTCTACCCATCTGCCCATGGAACATGCCACCTCCAAGACTTCCTTCGGATCCTGGTGCTTTCTCTGGGTTATATTTGACTTCCTCATGGGTTCCACCGGACCCTCCAGCGTCCTTATTCCCATACGTATCAAGATCTTTGCCTCGATGGGTTACTTGCATCAGAAGGTCAGTTATCCTAGTTTGGTTCTCGTTCATTTTTTGTAGATTCTCATCAACTTTCTTCAAGATTTCAGAGATTTCGGCCTGTCCCCTTCTGTTGGTTTCCTGATACTCATCCAACTGTCGGACCAATGTGTTTTCTGTGCGGTTCATGTTTTGTTGGAACTTACCAAATTCAGTTGCTAAGAGAGCCAAGCCCTGAGGCTCATGGTCATCTCCTAACCCTTCTATTTCTGCCTTTGTTTCACTGTTGTTTATCTTCCTCCGACCCATAACAATTCCCCTGTACTTCTGCATGCACCGATCTCTCCACAGGTTTGGAGGATCGAGGCTCTGATACCACTGTAATGATCCCAAGCCAAATTATTTCTTAGAATCACTAACTACTACTAATTTATTGAGTTATTAAGTGCATACAAGATTCATCAACACATGGAAATCACAATATATTCAAGATATAGAAGCACAAGCAAAGATCTGACCTTTTTATTACGAGCAATGTAAGATCAATACAATAGATGGTCGATCTGGCATAAACCTTAGATGGTCGTACAAGCAATAGATATGAGATGCTACAAAATGCTCCCGACAACCCAAAACAAGCCTCCAAAGGCTGGATATACGATGAAGATTGAATTAAGAAAATCTGAGCCATACTAATGCTCAGCCTCCAAGCTGGAAAGTGCCACGTTCTGCTAGAATGATGAAGCTCTCAATAATTCTGCCCTGCTACCAAAAGTGTCCAATCATCCTGAGAAATATGCCAAATGATAGATCGAGCAACTGTAAGGACAACCCAGATGTCCAAATTCCCAAATCCACTCTCAAACCCCGTAGATCTGAATTTTCCACTAAATGGGGTGCCTCACTGGATGACTGAAACCCTAGTTGGTTAGGCCCTGATGAAGGAGGCCTCCAAATGCTCTGAAACTCTCCAAGAATATAGATTGGGCTATGAGAATCCCGTGGGAGAATTTTCGGGCTCAGATCTCAAGAAGATCTCCCTAGATCTAAGTTTTATTGATTTACAGGACGTCCCCTATGGCTCCAAGACGTCCCAATCTGCAGACAAATGTAGAATGATGATAACCCTCCAGAAAATCCCTCAAACTGATGGTCCTACCCCTGCAAACAAAACCCAACTGTCGGAATGGCCCCAGGCCCTCGAGATAAGTTGGATCGAACCTCCCTCTAGATGATGGTGCGCCCTTGATGGAAACACAAGAACAATACAACTTGCTACCTTCTGAAGCGCTAGATGGAGATGGGCTGAAACTAGAATGGTGTGGAGGAGTCTTTCATCCCCGAGACCAAGCTGTGGAACAAGGTGAGTGAATATTTCACCACTGAGTTGCTCACAAGGGTTTGTACAGCAAAACCCCCAAACTAAATGCTCAAGAGCAATAGAAAATGCTAATCCAAAACCAGAAATGAGTAATAGGTGCACCCCAACCTCTTACTTATACTTTTCCTTCTAATTCTTTGTTGAGTTAGGTTAACTCCTAGGGTTAATCTTCTATTCTTCTGTTGAGTTATCTTTTACTCCTTTATCCTTTTCCTTTCTTAAGTCAACTTAAAAATATAACTTTTAACTTCTTGACTTTTCCCCCTTCAGTGTGAGACTATGACCTAGTGGGGGTGCCCAAGCCACTGAGTCTCTTCATCACCTCTCTAAGAGGTGGGGGACATTACAGAGGACCTCATTAGTTGGTTCAAGCGCACAGTGAGAGATGTAAATTTCAGGGGAGTTGAATAAGAGGGTTTTTCTTAGTAAAGGATAAAAAATGAACCAGGGAAAGAAAAAATGTGATGCCCCATCCATAGAAAGGGTATTTAAGGGGTTGGGTATGTTACAAATTGGTATGAGAGCATGAAGAACATCTCAAGCTAGTACTCCAAGTGCTAAGAGAACATCATCTCTATGCTAAGCTTAGTAAGTGTGACTTTTTCTAGAAACAAGTCCATTACTTAGGCCATGTTATTTCTGAGGAAGGAGTGGCAGTTGATCCTGACAAGATTAAGAACATCATGGATTAGCCTACCCCAAAGGATGTATTTGATATCAGATCCTTTATGGGCCTGGCAAGATACTAGGAGATTCATAAAAGAATTCTCCAAGATTGGTTGCCCAATCACCTCCCTTCAGAAAAAAGGGGGTTAAATTCATTTGGACATCAGAATGTGAAGAAATATTTCAAGAGCTGAAATACCTTCTAACCAATGTGCCTGTACTGAAGATTGCATATCCAAACAAAGGCTTCCCGATGTGTACAGATTCCTGCAAGGAAGGGCTCGGTGGAGTCCTTATGCAAGAAGGACATGTGATTTGCTACGAATCCAGAAAATTAAATGAGCATGAAGTCAATTATGTGACCCATGATATGGAATTGGTTGCCATAGTGCACGCTTTAAAAATGTGGAGGCATTACCTTTTAGGTAGAAGATTTGTACTTATGACAAATCATAGTGGGTTGAGGTATTTGTTTGACCAAACAAAACTCAATGTGAGACAAGATAGGTGGATGGCTCTCCTTGCTGAGTTTTATTTTGAAATCAAACATATCAAAGGAAAGGAGAACAAGGCGGTTGATGCCCTTGGTAGAAGTATGAAAGTAGTTCATTTCGCATTTGTAAGCACCAGTGAACCAGACATCAAAGAGAGGGTCAAAACTTCACAAGAAACATATGCATTTTTCAAGACCGTAACATAATACCTAAAGCAAGAGGCCACAGGGATGAAGTATGAAGGCTATCAAATGCTTAATGGTGGCCTGCTGACTTATAAGGGTAGATTGTATATTCCAAATTGTGACGAATTGAAGAGGTTCACAATGGATGAACTACATAAGAGACCATATGTTGGTCATCCTTGTTATCAGAAAATGATCATGCCACTAGGAAACTATTCTATTGGCTCAGAATGAAAAAAGGACATAGCTGACTACTTATCTAAGCATTTAGAATGTCAGCACGTCAAGGAAGATAATTGATACTCAGCAGGGTTGTTGCAGCCCCTACCAATTCTCGAATGGAAATGGGAAACCATCTCCATGGATTTCATCACAGGATTACCAAGATCAACCAAACAAAATGATGCCATTATGGTAGTTGTGGACAAACTGAGCAAGGTTTCTCACTTCATACCCGTTAAGTCAATTTGCAAGGCAATAGATATTGACAACATCTTCATGAAAGAGATATTTAGAATGCATGGCATACCTAAGGAAATTATATCCGATAGAGATACAAAGTTCACTTCAAACTTTTGGAAATCTATGTTTGTTGGTTTTGAAACAAAATTACTCTTTAGTATAGCCTATCACCTTCAAACTGATGGGCAGATAAAGAGGGTAAAACAAGTATTAGAAGACATGTTGAGGATGCATGTAATGCATCAACCCAAGAAATGGGAGGACTACCTACCACTGGTAGAATTTGCTTATAACAATGGTTATCAAGAGTCATTAAAAATTATCCCCTTTGAAGCCCTCTATGGAAGACAATGCAACATTCCATTCAACTGGAATAATCCGGTAGATCGAGTTACAATCAAGCCATATATGCTAAAGGAAATGGAACAACAAATAATTCATATTAGACAAAATCTAAAGAAAGCCCAGGATAGACAAAAGAGTTATGCAGACATGAAAAGGACTCTTAGAGAGTTCAAAGAAGGGGATCATGTGTATCTCTGAGTTAGACCCAGGAAAATTTACTTGAGGACGGGAGCTTGTGCCAAGTTGGCACCTCGGTATTGTGGACCCTTTGAATTTTTGGATAGAGTGGGACCAATAGCCTATCTGATCCGGATTTAGGAGTGGAACAAACTGATTAACAGACTGAATACAATAACACAAATATCCAGTGAACAATATCTTCTATTAAATAAAAAAATTGACTAAAACTGTAAAATTGCATAACTGAAACACTTGCTTGAATGGTGGTAGTTATCTCTGAGAAGAGATGAGGCTTCTACGCGCATCCGTCTAAGCAGAATGGATTACAATGAGGATCCAGAGGCCTTTCTGATATTACTCATGAATGTCAAAACCCTAGATATCCAAAAACCTAACCCTAGGAGATGAAATGCCAAAAGTCATGTGGGCCATATGGGTAACTTGGTGTAATTTGGTACCTCAACTTCCCAGGGTCGTAAATTTTGCATACGACCTCTGTCTTAGGCACGTGATAGCCCGTTGGAAATGTCTTTTAGATAACTACACATTCTGCCATCAAAATTTGACTATGTCCTTAGTTTGACTATGGCAAGCCAAAAAAACAATGTTTAGGGCCCCAAAACGGCCCTGGAAGTACAACAAGATGTGCTGACATGAAAAAAGACAAAATAAGCCAATTAGATTAGCCGAGAGGCCACCCGTATCCACCTAGAGGATGTGTGGGGCTTCAAACAACCCCAGAAGTGTAGAACCCACAATTACAAATCAGTACAGAAGAATGTGTTGAACAAAAAAATGGACACGAGGAGCTAGTTGGAATAGGTGGGTGGCCACCAATATCCACCTGGATCAATCCTCCCCTCTTAGGAAGCAATGGTCTCCATTGTGTTGAGTTCCCCCTTCAGGTGAGGAAACCTCTACTAGATTTGTCCCCTAGTGAGCCACTTGCCTTGGTGTAGGAGTTTCCCTGCCTTGACAACCCGATAAAGTTGGATATGCTATTAGCGAATGCCCTTGACCCGTGTGTCCACTATCTAGTCAGTGGATGCTTGTTCCATGCAGTCGGGGTTGAGCTCTGTTGGTGTCATTTGTTCGATGATATCAGAGGTGTCCATTAACGGTGGAAAATATGGCCGAAGGAGGTCCACATTGAATACTAGATGCAGACCAAGGAAGGGTGGAGTGTTGAGCTCAAAAGCATTGCTACCTAAAGCCTTGGTAATAGTGTAAAGCCCATAACGAAGTGGGCGAAGCTTCCTATGCGGCCGGATGAGATGTTCCTTCAGCAAATGTAACCAGACTTTGTCGCCAACCTGAAACTGGTGTGGTACCCTGTGTTGATCATGGCGCTACTTGTACTTAGCTTTGGATTTTTGCAAAATTTCCTGGACCTGTTGGCGGATGTGTTGAATCTGCTCAATGAATCTGGTTTCTTTTTCAATCGTAGACTGATCAGGGGAAGAGTCTGTGTATGCGGTGGCAAGAGGAAGTGCAACATCAATGGGTCCCAAGGGTTGGAATCCCAGAACCACCTGAAATGGGCTATTTCCGGTGGAACTATGGAGAGCCATGTTGTAACTCTGTTGGACATATGGGAGACTCTCGTCCCATGTAAGTGGATGCTTAGAATTGTACATGCGCAGGATGTGCACAGTCATCTGATTGACTACCTTTGTTTGGCCATTGGTTTGGGGGTGGAAAGCAGTGGATTTTGTGAGCTTGGTGTCCAACAGAGACCAGAGACTCGACCAAAAGGTGTTTAGGAACCTGTTGTCTCAGTCAGAGATGATGGTTTGTGGTATTCCAAAGTGGACCCACACTCGTTTGAAGAAGATCTTGGAAGTATCTGTCGTTGTGACATTCGTCTTACATGCTGTGAGGATGGCCATATTTGAAAACCGATCAATGACCACAAACACACATTCATTTTCTTTCTTAGTGGATGACAAGCCAGACATGTAATCCATTGAGATGGATTCCCAAGGATTCTCGAGAATAGGAAGAGAGGTGTATAAGCCTTTCTTATTGATGGATGGCTTGGAAATGGCACAGGTGATGTAAGATCTGATATACTTGTTGACGTCCTGTCAAAGTTTTGGCCAATAAAAATGTTTTTGAAGAACGACCACAATTTTCTCTATGCTAAAATGTCTTGCCACCCGACTGTAGTGGGCTTCCCATATCAGCTTTGCACGCTCGCTTGTAGGAACACAGAGATGGCTCAGGTGGCATAATATTTCGTAATGTAAGTGAAAATCAGTGACAGTTGCGTTTGTACCCAAAAGTTGATATGTGGTGGCGAGGTCCAGATCTTGCTAATAAAGTTGGGGCCACTCAAATGCTTCATGTCCACAGGAATGGATCACAGTGGTGAGTGTAGCCACAGGAGGCTGACTAAGGCAGTCAACGACACGATTGAAGATACCTATCTTATACTTGATATTGAGATGGAACTGTTGCAGGTAGGTGGACCACTTTTGATGGTGGTCGTTATTCAATTTCCCTTGTATCTGTATGAACTGCAGAGGCTTGTGATCAGTTTGTATGATCGTCTCTTTCCCCATAATGTAATGTTTCCATTGACGATAGGCTTGTACAATGAAATATATTTCCTTGTCATAGGTGGGGTATTTCCGGACAGTATCAGAAAGTGTCTCACTATGGAATGCCACTGGATGCCTATGTTGAGTGAGAGCTACGCCCACAGCATAGTCAGATGCATAAGTCTCAATCTTGAATGGTTGTTGCAAATCAGGAAAGGAGAGTACCGGAGCTGAGCACAAGCGATGCTTCAGATCGTCGAATGCTCGTTGCTAATCCTTCCCCCACATGAAATTGGCCCTACCATCACCCTTGGTCACCTGGCTGAGGGCCCATGCAATATGGGAGAAGGCCAACATGAACCGTTGGTAGAAGTTGGCTAGTCTCAAAATTATTTGAAGCTCGATCAGTGTGGTTGGGGCTGGCCAGTCACGGATGATTTGGATCTTAACTTGATCAACATTTACCCCATGCTCATCAACAATGTAGCCCAAGTATTGGACCTTGTTCATGCCAAAGAGCATTTTACCAAGTTGGCATAAAGCTTGTGCAGTTGCAAAGTGCTCAAAACCTGTTGAATATGCCACATGTGATCCTCCCACATTCTATTGAAGATGAGGATGTCATCCAAATATACTACTACAAAGGAGTTGGTGAAGGGTCTCAATACATCATCCATCAACCTCATGAAAGTGGTTGGTGCATTTGTTAAGCCAAAGGGCATGATTAGCCATTCGTAGAGACTTCTTTAGACTTGAAGGTTGTCTTCCATACATTAGTTGGTTCAATGGGAACTTGGTGGTAGCCAAACTTTAGGTAAATCTTGCTGAAGAAATTTTCCCCCTTGAGTTGGTCAAGAAGTTCATCAATCCTGGGAATGGGGTATCGGTTCCTGACAATGATTTTGTTTAAGGCTCTGTAATCAATGTAGAGTCACCAAGTCCCATCCTTCTTCTACACCAGTACAATCGAGCTTCCGCAAGGGGAGGAGTTGGGCCTGATGTGCCCCTTTTGAATAAGCTCTTGGATCTGATGCTTGATTTCATCATTCTCCATCAGCGAGCACCGATAGATTGGTCCATTAGGTAGAGCTGTGTCGGGGGTCAGATAAATTGGATGCTTGACTTGGCAGTGTGTCAATACCCCTATAGGTGAGGCGAATATGTCTCTGTATTCTTCCACGATCTCGTCCACTTGCTTCTGCTGCAAAGAGAGGAATTTTGTGGAGGCCACAGATGTGGCAGCGACCTTCTGCTTACCGTGAGCACGGATGACAAAGAAGACGAACTTCCCGCTCTGTGAAATGACCTTGCTGCATTTCTTAGCAAATATTAAAAAATAGCAGTAGGCGGTGCTACCTCTAGGATCCTGTACAATTGTCTATCCAAAGTAATAATAACACTGCAGGGTCTAAACTTATACACAACATGACACTTCCACAAATATGGTTGTCCTAAAAGAATATCACAAACTTCAAGGGGAACAATATCACACAGTACCTCATCTTTGAAAGGCTTGATGTCGTAGGGCAGCCGTCACTGTTGGATGATACGAAGATCTCTTTCTTGGCAAAACCAGCTGATGGTGTAGGGTTGCAGGTGCGGTGTCATTGGCAGGTCCAACCACTTGACGACCTCTACTGAAATTAGGTTCTTTTGAATACCATTGTCGATAATGAAATGAATCGAAGCCCCCTTGACCCACATCTGCGAGTGAAAGAGGCGTTCCCCTTCCTCTAGTTCTTCTGGTTCGCTTGGTCGGACTTTGGTGGTAGCGATAGTGGCACTGGGTTCAACATCGATAATATGCTTCCCTCCTTCAGGATTTGACTCAGAATCAGAATCGACCTCTGACTCGGAAGCCTTTATCTCGGCTATGCGGGACTGCTTGGAGTGACATTCTTTGGTGTTGTGCCAAGGACTTTTATGGTACTCACACCATTTTCTCTTGTCCTCCTTCAACTTCTCATTGCCCTTCTTGTGTTATGGCTTGGACTGGTTGTCTTAAGGGCGACCATCTCGACTTGGTCCCTTGCTGTGTGGGTTGGGGTTGTCTTTTTCCTACTTCTGCTGTGAGGGGTTTGCAGATCCAAACTCTCATTGTTTCTGCTTAAATTTATGCTCGATCTTGACAGTGTATCTATAAGTCGTGCCCAATGAGGCGATGTCCAGGAACTCCATTTCTATTTGAATGTATCTATGAAAACAACCGCAATATTTGAACACCAGATGACACTCAGAGTCTTTGATACCCAATTTGGTGCGTAGGGTATGGAAAATATTGGTGAAATATGGTACTGTCCAGTCCCTTTCTTGATGTAGGGTGGTCCATCTAGTGTACTGGTCCTCGTAGCTTCCAACAAGGTAGTATTGTTCTTTAATGGTATCCCGAAAGGAATCCCATGTAGGGGCCACCACAAACATTGTAGATTCCTCCATGACCCTTTTCTCAAAGTAAGTATCCCACCCGTCTTTAACATGCGGGACAACCTTGAGGAGTGCAAAAGTGATATTTTCCCTATCGGAAAAATTGTGTACCGAAAAATATCCTTTGAGAAGATTCAACCATTTATCTACAACATCTGCATCTATCAATCCCTCAAATAATGGAATATCAAAATTTACCTGTACCTTGAAGAGGGTTGCATGGCCGCTTGATGAAAATGCTTCTCCCGTGAACAGTCGTCGAAGGATCTGTGTGAAGTTGTCCATCATTTCGTTCTTTTGTCGCGCGAGGACTTCCTCAAGCAACATTTTAATAGGATCTTATGCTCCATCATCTTTCTTTTCGTCCCCCATGGGTTGTTGTCGAGCTCAACGCGATCAATCTTGTAATGGCTCGATTGGTTCGAATCCAAACTTCTTGTACCTAGATCTTGTTGAGGACATGCACAGAGAAAAATAAATGAAGACCAGACCGCTGTGATACTACTGATACAGATTTAGGAGCAGAACAAACTAAATACAATAACATAGAGATATAAAGAATAACACAAATATCCAGTGAACAATATCTTCTATTAAATAATGAAATACACTGAAACTGTAAAACTGTAGAACTGAAACACTTGCTCGAATGGTGGTAGCTATCTCTGAGAAGAGATGCAGCTGCTACGTGCATCTGTCTAAGAAGAATGGATTACAATGAAGCTTCAAAGGCCTTTTTGATATTACTCATGAATGTCAAAACCCTAGACATCCAAACACCTAACCCTACAAGGTGAAACGCCAAAATTCATGTGGGCCCTATGGATAAGTTGGTGTAATTTGGTACCTCAACTTCCCAAGGTCGTAAATTTTTCATGCGACCTCTATTTTAGGTGCGTGATGGCTCGTTGGAAAGGTCTTTCATAGAACTACACATTCCGCCGTCAAACTCTAACTCCATTTATAGTTTAATCATGGCAAGCCAAAAAAACAATGTTTAGGGCCCAAAAACGACCCTGGAAGTACAACAAGATGTGCTGACATCAAAACATATAAAATAAGTCAGTTGGATTAGGTGAGAGGCCACCCGTATCCACCTGGGGGATGTGTGGGGATTCAGACAGCCCAAAAAATGTATAACCCACAATTACAAAGCAGTACAAAAGCACGTGTTGAACAAAAAAATGGACACGAGTAGCCAGCTGGAATAGGTGGGTGGCCACCAATATCCACCTAGATCATTATCGACTAGCACTCCTCCCCACAGTGAAAGCACATAATGTTTTTCATGTTTCTTTATTAAAGAAGTATGTACATGATCATAATCATATTATTGACTGGTCTGTGATTCAGGTAGAACCCGAGGGAGAATTCTTGCCAGAACCTCAATGAATAATAGACAGGAAGGAAACCCCACTCGGGAACAGAACCATTGCACAAGTCAATGTGCAGTGGAAACACTTTGGCCCAGATGAAGCTACATGGGAAATGGAGGATGCCATGAAACAAACATATCTATTTTTGTTTACTTTTGTACATACAAAGCACATCGGTAGATAGAACATCGAGGACGATGTTCGTTTAAGGGGGAGGGGATTGTAATACCCATGTTTCCCCCAGCTTGTAAATATAACTATAATTGGCCAAGAGACTATGGTGGACTAAATATGTGTGAATATTTGATTTGATGAACCTTTGTATAAAGGGTTAATGTATGAATTTTCTGTTATTAATAGAAATTGAATATGTGTTGCACAATTGTTGAAAGGGGAAAAGTTTGCCAAGATAGACCATGGATGCTATGAGAGAGATGGTGAGGGAAAACCAAGGATGGTTGAGATTACCCTCACCAGACTAGTACTTGTTGGTTGTAATTGCTCAACAGTCCTCTGACCCATAAATGAATTACCAGTTAGGCTGGTAGTTGGAAGGCCATCCTCAAGAGTCAAATGAGGAGATGGGGCATGGTACCCATCGGTAAGGCTTCCAGGCCTGACCACGAATTGGGATTCACACCCACACAACCTTGTTGAGGAAGGAAATAAGGAGGTAATTCGAGGACAGAGACAAATCTGTAAGATAGAAGAATAGAGAAAACACTCTCCCAAGAAGAGAAGGGAAGCATACTTCGACTCTAGAGTTGAGAGGAAAAGCTGAGCAGTGAGCTCGTTTTTGGCTGAAGGAAGCCACAGGCAAGGTTTGGCTACAAGCTGATAAATGATCCTGACGAGTGACTGAGTAAGTACTCATGCAAACCTCCTTGCTTGGAGTAGAGAAAATTAGTTTCCAATTTCCTCTAGGAGGAGAGGGAGGAGAGTAACCTCTGTGCCTAATTGTTGTGGACCAAGGAGAAAGAATCTCTCTCATAACATCATGGTCTAACTCAAGGGTGGCCAGTGGTAAATCTGTTAGGAGTGACTGTGCCTATGGTTGGGAGGAAACATGCACCTCTTTCAGGGGTTCCTTCACATTTTCCAGTTCTGATAATTATTTTCATACTCTATGTAATATATTGGATGTGACAATGAAAGGTCTGTGTTTATGATTAAATCTTTCATTATTTGAACAATTATTAGAAATGCTCCTTGTTTTCTGTAAATTGTTATATCTATACGATCTTGATTTATCTCATTTTTGCTGCTAGAGATTCATGGGACATGAGTCTGCAGAAGAGTCGAGGTAGGAGTAACTAAAACACCTAAGTCTTGTCGATCCTTTGAATTCTCCTTAGCAGGAATGTTAAGTTCATCTATGTGGAGAAGGGTGTTTCCCTTCAGACTATCCACCCATCCAACCAAGGGCTCATGCCCATGTCCTTAACCCCTTTGCTGCAAAAAGAGATTTACGCTTAGTGCCCAAGAATTCCCAAAGGACCCATGTGACCAAGGCCTAGGAACCTTGCGCTAGTCCTATTATCCCCGATATCTAGGGATAACTAAGAGATCATGTCTCGAGGCCCACAAGTCCTAGACATGGAGTACTAAGAGCAGGATTGACCTAAGAACGGCCTTGGAGGGCCCATCCTTCTTTTTCTTCGCCAGACTTGTCCTGTTAGCAGCAGCAGCTTCCATCACCATCGGCTTGGACTTGCATCAGAGAGGACTCTTGCTCCATGAGGTAATTGGTCCAAGGTATCATGGTATGTGTCATGTTTGATCGTTATAACCTTCTTATATAAGCATTAGGTTCCTTTCATTTCTGATGACTGCTTGGATCTTACACTAATCCACTTGACCATTGTTGGGGTGATTAATGGGGTGACTTAGCAAGCTGATATTCATGGGTTTTGTTAGCCACCAAGGGGGATTTGCAGAGCCATCGTCGGCTCCCACCATTCTATCATTTTACATCTTATCTCCCGCACATCCATCCCATTTCCCTAGTTCGGCCATTAGGATGACCTTTTTGGGGTTACACTTTGTCCTGTGGGAAGAAGGGGCTAAAGGCCCAGGGGGTAAAAGCAGCTGGTAAAAGATAAAATCCATAAGAAATGAAACCTAGAGATGCTTTGCCCAGGGATCCCCGAGAAGGCAATAAAAGGCCTCTCGATAAGAAACTAAAGGGACCCTAAGAAAAATAACAAAACAAGACCTAACCAAGAGGATGGGAGGTCTCATCACGAGCCGGCCCATTATGTTCATAGGTATCCAGCAGTATGACATTGCCATTATCTGGTCACCACGCCAGCGCAGTGACCTTTGGTTGCATGGCCAAGGGAAAGGGGGTCTCATCACGAACCAACCTTATCATCTCTGCGAATATACCAGTGGGTAACACTGTCATCTCTGGTCACCACGCCAAGGTAGTGTCCTCTGGTCAAACCTTAAAGTAAAAAGAAAAGAAAAGTAATAAATGAAAAATAAAGGCAAATAAAGGGGCTTGGAAAAAGTGCATCCATGACGGGTACAGCTCACCTCCTATAGAGGAACCCGCGGACAACACCTACCCCTAGTCTTACTATGACTGGACATCCCTAGACCATACCACTTCATATACATGGCTTGAATGATCCTCTGAGGAAACTTTCCTTTTCTTGTGGGTATTAGCCCAATAGGTTATTTTGTCGGTTTCTTCAGCTTTGTATAGTAAGATGTGTGTAACGTCTTTGAGCTCTTAGATGATATGTTAGGGATTTCATGCATATATTTGATAAATTTAATGATGAAATATGATTGACATTGCTATGATCCCGGAGATTGATGAGCCCATGGAGGGCGTAGTCTTTGATGTGCAGGACCCTACCCGATGGACAGGTACCAGTGGACCGGTACACATGGGGATATGATTTGCTTGGACCTCTATGGGGCTGAAGAGCCCATCAGATGGTTGTTGGGATGGTAGAGATGGGACAACGTTGTGATGAGCCTTTGCATAAAGAAGACAGAAGGACGTTCCACCAGGACACCTTGGCAGAGCCCGGCCTAGGGGGGATCACCCACTGCAGATGGGACGATTGCTTTTGATGGACAGGACGTCACCTGAGGCAGCTGGATGTTTTCTAGAGCATGTGGCAGTGTGCTGGGGTCATTTGGCACATGTGGCATCTTGGAGAATCCCTGGAAGGGCCAACGTCTGCTTCTTGGATGATGATCTTGCCCAAAAAGGGCCAACGTCTCTCTCAGAGGGGCCTGACGTCTCCCTTTTGAGCTCATATTGTGACATTTTTAGCATTTAATGTGATAAATAGTGTAATATTGTTAGTCAGCCTTGTCGGTTGTTTTAAATGACCTATTTTGTAATTAAAGGTCATTAGGATGATATAAATAGAGGACGTTGCCTCTCATTTTTACATAACACAACTCACTCTCTTGTGAGAGAATCATTTTTAGTCTTTTGTGTTGGTATTTTACTCTTGGAAGTGAGGCGCTACTCTTGTGGAGGATCATTCTTGGCATTTTATGGTGTTTTCTATCATTGGAAGGTTTACAACTAGGGTTTGATAAGCTCTTCATTGATTTGTAAGTGTATTTATCATGCAAAACTTCTTGAATGAATGGTTGTAGGTTAAATCTCTTACATTTATGGTTACATTGTTATTATTTTGCTTAATCATTGAAACCCTAGGTAGCAAGCACACAAGTAGGTCCTTGTTATATGTCCCCATGATAGAAAACTTGTTTTAGCCATTGATTAAGGAGGATATAGCCTAGTCGTTGCTACACTAGTTCCCCTTTTTCTGAGTTATCTTTTGAACATAATTTGAAGAAAGAAGACGTCCTAGGCCTAATTAATTTTACACCTAGGGTTTTGACTTTTCGAGTTTGAAAGGCCTTGCTCTTGCAATACCTTTCACCCTTAGATTTATGTTTTGAAGCTAGCCGTTTTTCCAAGGTTTTTTAAGGAAAGAGGGAGGAGCATGAGGCCTTGCTTAAGCAACACCGGAATGAGCCTCCTCCCCTTAGGGTTTTGACTCTATGGCCCTGCCATTGCAACACTATAAAGCCTAACTCTCTTGTCCTTAGATTTAGATTCTCCCGAGACCTAGCCCTTGTTTCTTGACTCCATAATACTCTAAGGCACTAGTCTAACTCTCCAACATTGAGCTTCTTGTGCCAAAACAACTTTTTTCAAACTTCTTAAATTTGAAACCCTAACTAACCCTAACGTCTCACTAACCCTAACTTGATGATGATGTCATGCCTAGTTTGAACTCTTGGTTAATGGAAAACATTGTGGCTTAGTCATCTAGCAATAGACATTGATGTGTTGATAATTTTCATTAGCCTATTTGCAAAACGTTGAGCTCTTTGTCTATAAAACTAACCCTAAAGAAGGCTGACGTCACCTCTAGTGAGCTTGACGCAACAACCCTATCATATATGAGCATTTGATGATATTTTATGCTAAGATTGATTATATACATTAAGTGTTATATCATTTCCAGTGTTTATTGACAAGCAATATTATAAGCCATAGTCATTTTTTGCAATCATTGACTTCGTCAATAATTATTGTTATTCATGCTCATGTATATTAAATGTTGATAGTCATTAATCTATGAAGTGCTAACCACTATTTGCATGCATTAGTTTCATTGTTGCCTTGTCTTGCAAATAGGTGCCTCTTCAGTAGTATTTCTTCATATTGACTATCTTCTTGGCGGTAATCTGTGAAGGGAAAACCTACTTCAATCTGTTGAGCCTTAATCCCTTGACCCTTTTCCTTTCAACACCTCAGATTACTAGGGACGTCTCCCTTGGGTCTAGCCACCCTAAATAGAAAGAGCCCCCCATCGAGGTGACAGTGGGTGGGGAAGCTCCTGTTACACCAGTTTGATCCTTGCCTTCTAGCTACTTGACCTAGACTAAAAACTGAGCGATAACAAGTCCGAAAGGAGCTAGCTCTTTTGACTTCAGTACTTCGGGATTTGTGACTCAACAACCCTCGAAAACAACCAAAGGCCAAAGTCGCGAATTGACGAGGGTCGTCGATCTGGGGATCCCATGTAGATCCCTTGCAGTCATTAGATCAAGCGTAGGAAGGGAATCATTAAGTGCTTCGGCTAAGTCCTACTTCGGGAGAATAGGAGTGGTCTAACTTCGAAAACTCTCGAATGTCGGAGTTGCGAGTAAATCGGGTCCGTTGAAAATGGAGGGACACGTGTCCACGAATAAACGGTTATCTGGGAGTCCAAGTATTCGGAGATATAGGGATGCATGAGTTTCCTTAGAGCTATACAATCCAAAGTAAATTTTGGCCATAGATGCTAGGTATGTGTGGCGATAGATCCGGCGTGGTTCGAAAGGAAAGTTGGAAGATATACGCTGAACTCTAGAATGGTGAACTGTTGAATTGACAAGGACCATCGATCTTCGGATCCTTCGAGATCCCTCTCAGTCATCGATCTAAGAAACCACCCTCGATTACCCAATCGATCAGGAACACGTCGTGGAGCGACACGTGGACCTACTTGTCCACTGTCAAAAGTTATCCATTAAACTAGAACCATTGGATGAACGAGTACGTGGCAAGCGATCCCGTGGTCCGGAGACTTCGTACTCCGGAGAAATTTGGCCAAGGGTTTTCAAGGTGTGAAAATCGTCGAAGTCGCGAACGCCGAAATAGATCTCGACCATTGATAGGTAGAGGACGTGTGGCACCAAATCCAAGAGTCCAGAGACTTAGCTCTTCGGGGGATTTGCGTCAAGAGGATTCCGTAAGCTCCGAAGCCCGAAGTCTCGAAGTAATGAGGAACGTGGATCTATGGATCCACGTGGGTAAATCCCAATCATATGATGAGGGTTGACGTGGCTCACGGATGTCATCCCAAGTGACATGGACCCGCAACCAAGGTGCCATGTGTCACCCATATTTGGCCAATTCACAGACCTTTATCACTGTTAAAGCATGACACATGTCACCCCTTGACCCTCATTGTGTGTCAACTTCTGGTTCGTGCCCGCTTGACCAACGTGGCTGGTGACGTATTCAGGACTCCGGGAGTTTTAATAACTTCGACGTTCGAACGATTTAGGGCGTGGTACAATATAGGACGTTCAACGTAAATCGTCGAACACCGATCACTGAAGGGAAAAAGCCATGTGGCGAGAATTCAAAAGATTTGATTGTAGGTTGATGAAGGAAGGTCCAACAACGATAGTCGATCGTCGAACATCGACAGACCAACGACGACCATTGACTACTGAAACGCCGAAACATAGGACGTTCAACGCCGATCGTCGAAGGGCTAAGGCCACGTGGCGATATTTCGGGACTTCAGGGATTAGGAGAAATGAGTGTTTTGCGTCGAATGTCAAGCCCCTTTTTAACCGTAGGATCTCAGCGGAGGACGTGGACCGTTGATTTCCTCCGTTGTTCGACGATCTGAGAATTTGACAACACCGTTGGAACTCTTGAAGTTCGAGAACTTTCGAAGTGTTGAAACCTTTGCTTACACAGACTCTTAGCTCCCGACTTTTCATCCTGAGGTCACGAAGAGGACCCGGCTAATTGGTTCAAGTGCACAGTGAGAGATGTAAATTTCAAGGGAGCTGAATAAGAGGGTTTTGCTTAGTAAGAGACCAAAAATGAACCAGGGAAAACGAAAATTTGATGCCCCATCCCTAGAAAGGGTATTTAAGGGGTTGGGTATCTTACACTTTTTCCCTACATCACCTTGGTGGTTGACATTGTTCCCTAGTAAGTGGTCTTCTTTGGGAATGGGTTTGCTACTAGGAACTCCCTTAATGAGCCATTTTACTGTTCCCGACCATACTTACCACTTTCCATCATTATTCCCCTCCATTTCCTTATCTCTTGGGATTTTAGGGTGTATTGACCCAAGAAGGGGTTGTCCCTCATTCTATGGGAAGAAGGGGATAAAGGCCTAAAGGGGTTTGTGTTGGGTAAAAGATAAAATCCTTGTATACACCTTCCAAATGTTTCGCCCGTGGATCACCCAATAAAGCAATAAAAATCTTATCTTTGAGTAAAGGGGACCTACAATATAATAAAAAATGCTTAAAAGGTTGGTTGAAGGATAGGAGGTGTCATCATGAGCCGACCTATCATGTCCATGAATATTTAGTGGTATGACATTACCATCATCTGATCACGAAACCAGGGTAATGACTCTCAGTTGCATGGTTGAGAGAAATGGAGTCTCATTACGAGTCAAACTTCTCATTTCCATTAGGTGTTTGTGGGTGACATTGCCATCATCTGGTCACCACGCCAGGGCAGTGACCTTCAACCTCTCCTTATGCTATATTGAAAGAAAATAAAGAAAGAAAGATAAAAGACAATTGATGGGCTTGGAAAAAGTGCATTGCGGACAAAGGTACCACACACCCTCTACAAAGGCACCCATGAATGAGACACTACAACCCCTTACATGTCATGAGCCCCATGCCCATTGAGTCTTGACCCCAACCACTTCATCCACTTTACATGGCTTAGAGAGGGATCTCTTAGAAACTCTCCTTGACCTAGGGCAAGATCTACCCAATAAGACACCTCGTTAACCCTACCATATTCAAGCTTGACAAATCGCATAGTGTCTTTGAGTTGTTAATTGTTTGATATAGTGATCTTTGATGCACATGTTTAGGTGGCTTATTTATCAATTTGATTCACTTATCATGATGTTATGACTTGAGATCCTTGGAGGGCATGTTCATTAGTCTTTGCAGGACCTAGTTGGTGGACAATTTTGGGAGAACAAGCCTAGCTTGGGCTTCCATGGGGCTACAAGCCCACAGGTTGGATGCTAGGGGCCTGCATGCCGGATGAGAAAGATCAGACTTGGAAGGCTTTGATGATAACTTGGACGACATAGCCCAGCCCTCACTTGCCAAACGATTTTCCCAGGAGGGGCAAAACGTCTTATTTTTTAGCATGACATCATGTTTTGGGGGCTAGGGCATGGTGGTGAGATGATATGCTTTGACACTTGGGCGTTTTTAGGGGTTTGAGGTATTGACCTTGAAGGAAGATATTTGGATGCTTGACACATGGCTTTGACAAGCCTATACACCCTCCTCCTACACCAACGACTTACTCCTAATGCCAAAACGTCCCCTAAAGGGGTGATGTCATTCTAAATTAGGGTTTTATTTGTGCAAAAGTGAAATTTTAAAGGAATTGTTTAATATTAATTTGTAAAAGGGGAAAGATTAGGGTTGTTAACCCCTAATCTTGTGTTTTACCCTAAAGTATGCGGACAAACTATGTTATATAAAAGAGATCATAAGATCTCGTTTTTATCATAACTCTCCATTGTGAGAGGCTCTTGGATTGAAATTTTGCTACACTTGAAGTGTTTTGCCTTTTGTGCTTTGGTTTATGGCTATGTCTTGGATATGGTTGATGGAGATGGTGTACTAGCCTTGGAAGGATTTCTTCATTACTTTTTTGGTGGTTAGTCTATCTTTTATTACCTTTTTTTAATGGTTGAAGGTGCCATTTATTTGATTCTATTATCATTTGTACAAGTTAAAGGTTCTATTTGCTTGAGCAAAGTAGGGAATATAAGGGCATACACCCCTACTTGTGTTTCCATCATTTTATTGCTAAGGGAATATTTCTTCATAAGGGTTTACTAAGATGAGCATAATTGCATACACCCTCCTAGTTGAAACCTTAGCTAAGAGAAGCTTGTCTTGGGAAGTAAAGGGATTACACCCCCAAGGAAGTAGCCTATCTTGTTTCTTCACATTCTCTTGATTCCATTAACCCTTTCTTAAAGGCACTAGTCATTTACTTATTGCATGGGAGAAATAAATTGTTGCCTTGGTAAACGTACAAATTTCAAGTTTTGAAGTTGTCTCTTTTGGATAATGATCTTGATGTCTTAAGGATTTTTCCTCACTTAGGGAATCCTCTTTCTCCCACAAATTCTTATTGTTGTAGCAAAAGTTTTTTTTTTTTTTTGTAAGTAAGAAAATTATATTAAGTTTGGTGCCTGCAATGGCTGAAACAGGGTTCCAAAATTACAAAAAATAACCAGCTGGAGTTGCTGGACTGCCCCAACAGAGGGGAAACCAGTCCAGTCAGCTTCCGAGTCACCAGTCTGAGACTGTTGCAGAATTAAAAACAAGCATAATCAAAATAAAGCCACCTAGCCTAGGAAATTAACAGATTGCTAGACACCTGGCGAAAAGCCTAGCCACGCGGCACCGAGGTCCTCTGCCCAGGTCTCTGTCGCGGGCGTGTTCGGCTGATTGTCCTCCCTTTGCTCCTTGTGCTCCTCTCGTTCTGTATGCTCAGGCGGACCGCTGTGCTCCGCTTCCTTCTGCCTCGCTGCTGCTTGTCGCAGCATCTCGTCTAACCCTGTGTCAATTTCTCCCACTGGTGCAATGCTCGTCGGGTCTGCAGAGAACCCCATTTGCATGGTGGAGAGTATCTGTAGGAAGGTTTCCACATTGTCCTCGGTGGCTTGGAATCGAAACTTGAGGTCCGCCACCTCTCTTCTGAGCTCGAAGACGAGGTCGTATAGGACGCCCAGTCTTTCACTGAAATTGTCTCTGTCGGGGTGGGTTGGTGGGTGGAGACGTAGACGCTTGGCTGCCCTGAAAGCCCGAGGCTCACTTCGCCAGGTGCTCGAGGATGCAGGGAAGGACATAGACGCGAAGAATTGCATCCGGGGATCAATAGGACTGTGCGGAGTCATGGGCGAGCCGCTCGGGATGGTGGCCATGGCGCGAGGGAGCGAAGATTGCTTAGGAGTCGAGGTGTCCGAAGGTCTTCGCCTTTTTGTCTTCGCAGGAGTAGGGGTGACACTCGGGGACAGAATTGGCGGATGGGTGGAGGAGCCTGTAATCGGGGAGGTCGAAGGCGAGAGGGAAGGTCGACATGGCTTCCATGGGGAGCCCCGCTTGGGCTTCCCTCTGATGCGTTCTCTCATGTGTGCAGGTGGGCGATGTTTTGCGCGAGGAGCGAGTAGCCAAAATTGCAGGTAGCCGGTGGACCAAGTTGCAGTGGAGGCCGAGGTGTGCTTGCGTCGTGAAGGGAGGAGCCCTTCCAAACGTGAGCAGGGAGGAATAACGTATGCCACTAACCAAGCCATGTTACTATTATGTGGGAAGCGAAGGGTGGCGTAAATGCCCCTGACCTTGCCCATCATATCCAATTTATGCGCGATAAATTCCAGGGACGGCAGAGCCCTGTGGCACGGGGCGATCACGTGCCTGCGCATGGGTCTGCAACACGTCCGGTTCCAATCTCTGCCACATGGAGTCCACTAGCACCCCATCCGGGGAGGCATCCACTGAACCAGCTTTTTGCCTGCACTGCTGAAGGATTGGATGTTCAGGATTCTGAGCTGAGTAGCAGCGGAGGTCCTGTCCTTGCCAATCAATGCCCACATTAGCCAATTCATCTGCAACCTGATTCGCTTTTCTTCGGATGTGCGTGGGAACAATCACCTGCTGAGGGTGCAACAGTTTTGCAATGATCTGCAATCCATACGTGAGTCTCCAGCTGGGTGAGATATTATCCGGATTGACTCCGTGTAGAATTTTGCGCAGCAAGCCAATTATTATTTGAGAATCCCCTTCAACTATGAGCCTCGTGTAATTGTTCTGGGAGGCCATTTGCAGACCGCTGATAAGGC
>JASDQU010738365.1:225892-270349 GCA_032191745.1 Picea mariana | reverse complement strand
GTGATTGTAATACTTAATAAAGCACTTAGCACTGTCAGTTCCTCTATATGCAATCAATATCCACTTCGCTGATAAAATAGAGCTTCACAACATTCACACTAATCTAATGTATTTAAGCACTTAACATAGGTAAATAGATTAGATCGAGTAGATCAAGCACTAAGCATATCCATATAGATCAGATCTAACATTCTCACATTGTTGGACAATTGAGAGGGGGGGTGAATCAGTTGTACCTGAGCTTAAACAATTATGCTTCTTTTAAACTCTTTGCTGAAACACTAAATGATGATCACAATAATGCAGGGAAATAAACAATGGCATATTTAGCATCAGTCACATATATGAGAAACACAGAGACAGATATTTCCTGAGGAAACCCATATAGGGTAAAAACCTCTTTTTATTTATATGATAAGTAATAGTTACATTCTTTACATTTTCATACATATGAGCACCAACTCATAATGAGGCTACAACCTCTGTTTTGCAAGCTGCAACTTGCTGAGAGCACCAACTCTCTGTTTTCTCTAGCACCAACTAAAAGGAAGCACCAACTCCCTGGTTTCTCTAGCACCAACTAGAAGGAAGCACCAACTCCCTGTGTTCAAGAACCCACTTGAACCTTTGAGGACAACAGTCCTCCCTAGCAGCACCCAACCACCGTGAAATATAAATCTTTGCTTCTGGAACTTATTACAGTGATATAATGTTCAACAATGGCTTACCCGACTTATCACTGTTCTACTGCATCTCATTGCTCTATCTGCCTCATTGTCTTCCTGCACACATGACTTGCGCTATCTATTCTTCTGCTTTGTATGCTCTGTGCGCCATGTCCATTCACTGCACAGATCCTCTTCTGTGCAATTCAGCTACTGCACTCTCCTCCTTCTTCATACAAGAATCACCTTCAACAACAACAACCATAGCAAACTCTCACAGCAACTATAACTCCATCTCTTCTCTGTACCATGTATTTATAGCTTCTTGTGCACCTTGTGCATGCAGTGTTCACAATGCCTCTGCATGCTGACTCTGCACCGTTATCCTCCACCTCTCGAGTGCTCTGTCTGATTATCAATGTGACTCTTCAGCTTCTCTGGTGGTTCACCCCACGTGTCCAGCATCACTGTATGTTATACTGAGATTCCTTAGTCTCTCTGGCAGTTTAAGACTCTTCGTCTTCTCTGAGACAGTCAAACTCTTGATCTTCATCGACCCTGATCGACGGTTCATGATCTTGGTGAATCAACGGTCCTGATCTCATCGTGATCTCGCATCTCACTGTTCCTTTGTTAGATATTTTCGTTACTCCAAGTTGCGATAGGCGAGACTCCGAGATGGAGCTCAGATCAACGATCCACATCTTTTGATGTATTGACGGTCAGGATCATTTTGTGATCTCGCATCTTGCTGATCCTAAGATGGAGATTTTCGTCACTCCAAGTCGCGATAGGAGAAACTCTGAGATGGAGCTTTATGGTGCTCTGATCTTTCGCCACGCATCCTCTTGATCCAACGGTCCTTGATTAAATTGCAATCTCGCATCTTCGCTATTCCTTTGACTTTCCAGTTAGCGAGATGACGATCTTTCACCACGTGTCCTCTTGATCCAATGGACCACGATTAAATCATGATCTCGCATCTTCGCTGTTCCTTTGACTTTCCAGTCAGCGAGATGATGATCTTTCGCCACGTGTCCTCTTGATCCAACGGTCCTTGATTAAATCGTGATCTCTCATCTTCGCTGTTCCTTTGAATTTCCAGTCAGCGAGATGACGATCTCTCGCCACGTGTGATCCCCCACGCAGATCCAATGGTCCTCTTGTGATCTGGATTCGACGGATGTCCTTCTCTCGCTACCTCGCGACCTCGCGACTTGGAGTACCCAATGTTTGGACTCTCAACCTACGAACTCCCGAGTTCACGAGATCTTTCGATCTCTCGCCACCTGTCCCCCCATATGGAAGGCTATAAATCTCTCACCACTTCGTCACCTCGCGTCCTTGCGCCTCACGACTTTGAACACACAATACTTGGGCCTTTATTCTGTGAACCCCCAAGTTCGTGAGATCTCTCCGATCTCTGCCACACGTCCTTCCCAGATGGACGGTCCTGATCTTCTCGCCACTTCGCCGCCTTGCGTCCTCGCGCCTCACGACTTTGAACACCTAATCCTTGGGCCTTTATCCTGTGAACCCCTGAGTTCACGAGATCTCTCCGATCTCTACCATGCGTCCTTCCCAGATGGACGGTCTTTATCTTCTTTCCACTTCGCCTCCTCACGTCCTCGCGCCTCGCGACTTTGAACACCCAATCCTTGGGCCTTTATCCTGCGAACCCCCAAGTTCGCGAGATCTCTCCGATATCTGCCACACGTCCTTCCCATATGGACGGTCCTGATCTTCTCACCACTTCACCACCTTGCGTCCTCGCGCCTCATGAATTTGAACACCCAATACTTGGGCCTTTATTCTGTGAATCCCCGAGTTCGTGAGATCTCTCCGATCTCTACCACGCATCCTTCCCAGATGGACGATCCTGATCTTCTCGCGACTTCGCCGCCTCATGTCCTCGTGCCTCGCAACTTTGAACACCAAATCCTTGGCTCTTCCACTCACGAGCTTTCGAGTTCGCTCAGATATAATGCCTGAGATCTATCCTTCTTACTTGGAAGAATTTCGACTCTACACTAATTCCTCCTGAGCCTACTCTGTTCCTATTTGTCCATCGATGCACATTCTGATCCTGCCATCTTCACTGTTGTACTTGCCATCAATGACAAGAATACGCTATCTGTTAAAAATTTGCCAACACACATATGATAACCACAATTCATAAGTAGATCTATCTAAATACATCAAAGCACTTAGAAAATAACATGCGAACACATCAAGACAAAGCACAAAGTAGCATAACACAGTGTTTACGTGGTTCACCCCCACCCTGGGGCTACATCTACCAACTCTTCTCCTTTATTGTCTTCAGTCAATCGGTTACAAGCACAGAGCCTCAAAACCCTTACCCCACACAGGACAAAAGATCTGCGTAGCTCGCTAGATCCTTCTTGCTTGCGTTACATCACGAAGCCTTCCACAATCTGCTACAAGGACCTGCACTTAGCTTTGCAAGTCTCTTACAGCCATGCAATAAGCACTTACATACTCTACTTTCACTTAGCATACATTCACATCACATAGATGCACCACTACTTCTATCTAGCCTAAGCATCTATTTATATATACAAAATAGGCCTAAACATTGGTAAACCCATGGGCCGATGTCCCATTCCCATTACATATTCCCACATCCCCAAAAGGGGCCCAGATCTTGTGATCTCTGCTTCATCTTGTGGTCCTCCTTTGACAGGCTGTAGAAGTCCAAAAATAGGTCAACATGACCAAGAATCTCCCAAAAATTGGTCAAGGGCCAAGAGGCCCCCAACACTCACCTGTGACTCATCCCAAGTCACTTTGGTTTGATCAGTTCTGCTTCGAATGCCTCGAGTTTGGATCGAGCTGCTTCAACTAGCTTCTTTGCTGTGACTTCTTGATTGACGAACTCCTGGATCACTGCATCATTCACTGGCCCTTCTAGTCATTGTTCTGCTATAGTGACAACCTGTTATAGCTTTGCTCCTCAGCTTTCAACCTCTGTGAACAATTGGCATGCCTTATCTTGCACAGGTTGGAGCCATTGAGTTACTTCCATAACTTTGATCTGGATCATATGGATCTGCTACTAGGTGGTGAGTTGCTTTTGAAATCTCTTCATTTTGTCTACAGCTGATAGGGCCTTCAGGTATGCCTGTAGTGTGTCTGCGTGCTACTTCGCTTCTTAGAGTTGCGACTCCAGTGCCTGTAACTCTGGGTTCTCAACGAGATTCTCATACGCTTGCACACTGTGGTTACTCAACTTCTTTCACTCCTCGGAAAGAGCCTTAAGTATCTCAACTGCACTCCTGGTGGTTGCTTCCCTTTGGTCTCTTACATCTTGCGGGGTCTCAGGCACTGTGCGTAGCTCCAAATATGCTATGCGTTGCTGAATTAATTCTTCAAGTTGTGCCACTTGCTGTGGCACGACGAGATAAATAGGGAACTTGAAAATGGTTTGCTTGCAACGGGTATGAGCCTCCATTAACTCTTGTTCGGTCCATTATGTCATGGTCCAACGATTTGAGGACGAACCATAATTCCCTTTCTTCCCTTTCGGAGAATCGATCGAACGGTTATAATGTCCCCAACAAGTATATTGCTTCGCCATGGTGAAGTTCCATGTGTCATTGTTCTGATATCGTAGCGAAGCTCCAATTTTCCAATTTTTTTGTCTACGAAGTTCCCTCTGGAACCTTCTGCAACATTTCAATCTTATCTCTCTTCTTACTTAATTTTCTAGCCTTTTTTCCAGTGAGCTTCATCTTGGTATTCCTTTTTCCATTTTGATTCTTATCTTCTTTGGTCATAGTCACTTCGCGATGTTGAGATTATTCCCCAGGATTCCTGGATAATACTTCATCTTTGTCTGGGGTAGGTACTTCGGTCTTCTGTGGGTCTTCTAATGTTATTGCAGCTTCGACATCTAGGTTGCTAGTGTTAAATAGCTTTGATATGTTCTCCTGTTCTGCAATCAAGTGTGCGATCCTTCTGGCCATGAAATATTTTAACTCTTGTTTCTTTTGCTCCAAAACTTTTTCTTCTTCTTTTCATCTGGCTTGATCTCTATTAATCCAAGGTTTTCCTAGTAATATGGTAAATGGGGCGTTGTCTTCAATAAATTTAATAATCTCAAAATCTTCTTCTGTCGAAGTTCCATTAGTGTTCATAGGTATGCGAACGAGCTTCCCACATAGGTTTATCAAATTTCCTCTGAATAGTCCTATTCTTCCTAATGAAGGGATCATAGAAGGCTTCCCTATGGCTTCCCAAGTTCTTTTTGTCATGATATTCACCTGTGTTTCTTCATCCAGAACACAGTCAATGTCGAAGTCTCTTATTCTTACTTCAATGCATTCTTTTTCTTTAAATATCTCTAATAAGATGACATGTCGATGGTCATTTAGGGTTTCTTTCATCTATAGCAATACTTTCTCTGATTCTTTTCGAGGTTCTGCCATTCCTGGATTTGCCTTAGGGTTTTGTTTATTCAGATTCATTTCTTTCGTCTTAGCAATCATTCTAGCGCAATCCAACACTTCATAGTCCATAGCTTTACAACAAATACAACTAGGTCTTCTTCCAGGGCATTCCTTAGCAAGATGCCCTGGTCTTCTGCAGCTGTAACAGAGGGTTAATCCTCTATTTCTTTTAAATTATCCCCAACTTCTCCTGTATTGCGCGCTATGATCATAGGAGCCAACCCACAACAAATTCTTTCTAGCATCCTGCATCCATTTATTAGTCCAAACATTCTTTCTATGCATAGGTATAACATATCTTTCACTATTCTTATTAGATCTAATCATTTCAAACCTTCTTTCATCTATTAATACCCTAGTTTTCAAACTAGGATAGACTCTATTAAACATACCTAGATCCATACTCTAGAAACAAAAGTTCCCACTTATCTTACTTCTACAGAGCACAAAGCTTCCAGATCTAAAAATTTTCACTATTCTTACCTTTATCAGAGCACAAAACTTGCAAATCTTACCTCTTTTAGTCATAAATTCTCACTTTTTCCTTTCTTAGAGCGTAAAGCTTTCAGATCTTGCTTCTTTCCTTCAGATCCAACCTCTTTTCTTCAGATAGGGATTCTTTCTTTAGCACAGATCTTTATAATTCAAGTAGGATACTGCACACTAGGGCACAAATCTACGCACAGAGCTTTCACAATCTCAGGTCGAATCTTTGCACAAAGCTTCTTCTTTCTCAGTCCCCAACAATCACAGTTTTGGGTCCCGACAATGGAAACATTTGTTGGCATAGGGGTAGACCCGGGGTTCAATGATACACCAATGCACCAACAAAGCCCTAACTACTAGCCCTTTCGGAAACACCTAGAAAGCAGAGGAAGTCTCACCCAAGGTAGAGGCAGGGGTGGTTGTAAGACTCAGGTGTCTCCAACCTTAGCTGGGACACAGATCTGTGATTGTAATACTTAATAAAGAACTTAGCACTATCATTTCCTCTATATGCAATCAATATCCACTTCGCTGATAAAACAGAGCTTCACAACATTCACACTAATCTAATGTATTTAAGCACTTAACATAGGTAAATGGATTAGATCGAGTGGATCAAGCACTAAGCATATCCATATAGATCAAATCTAACATTCTCACATATGATAACCACAAATCATAAGTAGATCTATCTAAATACATCAAAGCACTTAGAAAATAACATGCGAACACATCAAGACAAAGCACAAAGTAGCATAACACAATGTTTACATGGTTCACCCCCACCCTGGGGCTACGTCCACCAACTCTTCTCCTTTATTGTCTTCAGTCAATCGGTTACAAGCACAGAGCCTCAAAACCCTTACCCCACACAGGAAAAATGATCTGTACAGCTCGCTAGATCCTTCTTCCTTGCGTTACAACACTAAGCCTTCCACAATCTTCTACAAGGACCTGCACTTAGCTCTGCAAGTCTCTTACAGTCATGCACTAAGCACTTAGCATACATTCACATCACATATATGCACCACTACTTCTATCTAGCCAAAGCATCTATTTATATATACAAAATAGGCCTAAACATGGGTCAATGTCCCATTCCTGTTACATATTCCCACATCCCAAAAAGGACCCAAAAAGGGGACGAGATCCCGTGATCTCTATTTCATCTTGTGCTCCTTCTTCGATAGGCTATTAAAGTCCCAAAATAGGTCAACATGACCAAGAATCTCCCAAAACTTGGTCAAGGGCCAACAAGATGCTCCACTTTTACTTGTATCATCAATGAAACCTCCCCAATATGCATCTATGTAGGAAGCAAGAGATATATCCTTCCCCTTTGGATACTGTTAGCACTCCGTAAATTTGTTCGGTTGATAAACATACGATGAAGGTAACTTTTTCAAACCAACTTTGAGACCTGAAACTAGCCTTTCAGATCTGGAGAGGGATCTCTCATAAATGGCATGGTATCTGTGCAAGATATGACTTTGGAAACAATGGCTAGATTTAAACACCTTTAAATATGATGGGTTCTGGTTATATTGTCACAAGAAAGTGAGACTTGGTCTATGGAGTCGATATGAGGGAAAGACGAGACAAATGACTCAGTGACTAGACTCGAGAGGATAAGGCTAGGTGATAAACAACCTTCAGTGTAAAAATGTAATGTGTGGTGGGAGGAATTACTAGAAGTAACTCAGGAGCACCGCTGTGGACGAATTCAGAGTTAGCTTTAGAGGAAAACGTTTTGTCTAAGTGGTGCAAACAAGGGGCGCTGTACAATGAATTTGCAGGTTCGATAATTTGTTCCAAAACAGACTGAAAGAGATATGAAATAAATATAACAGGAAAGAACATATGCAAATAAAGAAGCACAATACATCCAACTATTACAACTAAAATCTTTTCATCAAGTCACAGGACCTTTGCATTAAATTCGGTCAAAACTTCAGATTACATACAATAGATATCATCTACCAAATTTGCCAACCAACCCTGTTTACATGAAAATGATCCCCATATATAGAAAACTAATTTCACCCTTGGATCTTAGGGTCAAGCTACTCTCTCCTGGAATCATGGACCCAGTTTCTTTGAAAGAGAGCAATAACTTCAACGGATTTACTAAATATAGGAAACCTGACTTTTCCAAATCATAATCGTAACCGAGATATTATTTACAATCATTGATCATGATCAACATTCGACCCTATGGTTGTGATAAGTCATCATTTTCACTTCTGGACACTCTGTCACCCTTGCACAACAAGTCTACTATGCAATAATAACCTACAACAAAAAACACAGCGGATTGCGCAACAAACTAGGAAAATAGGCATTAAATATGAAATCATATCTCACTAATAAAAAACTATTTTTATAAACTGATAGAGGTTTTTTTATTTAATCTTGTTATAAATAAACACGTCTCTCGGTTTCTTGAAATTAATCTCTAGCTGGCTGGAATACGTGTCGTAAAAACATGTCTCAGACAGGAAATCATGAAAGCTGAAAAATATGGCTCAAAGATTCATTCGAATATACCAATCCATGACATCTGTTGCAAATTTGAGAGAGGTTTTTATTATTTGGTTTGTCCTCAACAAAATACTCTCAGGGATTTTCATAATTCCTCCCCAGTTGGTCATAAAGTGAGCTTGAATTTGACCACTAAACCAGTCATTTGTGCAGCGCGACCTGTAGCCTGTGTGCAAGAAAATCCTCTGCACGAAAGCATCCTATATGCGAAAGAATCCCACTGTGCGAAAGCATCCTATGCATTACAGCATCCCACTGCACGATGAAATCCCCAGAGTGATAACATCCTATGCACGACAACATCCACTGTGCGATGAAGTGATCTGCGCAACACTTAGAAAATTTTTCAGCGCGCAGTTGCAAATGGAAATGGAAATAATAAATGATAATATTCATTTTGAAACTGACCCTTGGATATGTTAGATGATGCCAAACATAAAAACAATATGGGTGCTAACAGACATGAATTTGCAAATTTTTGACAAACCTCTAACCTTAGCTATGAAAATCATGGTGCTAACAACTGGCTCCAACAGGGATGCTATCCTCCCTGTGAGGTAGCAAAGAACAGTAGACCATGTTCCTATCCATTAGGATGCTCTCGAACCATTGAAAACTCTGCTCTGACCTATCACCTATATCCACTGAAAACCCAAACTGTATATGCTCTAAACTGAAATCTGAAACTAAGATGAAAATGAAAACTGCAGATTGCTAAAAGAAATGCTCGTAGTACCGAGCTTATTTGCACTCCTACCTACCCTAAATGATGAAAAAAATGTCAATCAAGTGAAATCAAAATGCCAATGAAACCATGCAATCACTTTATCCACTTTTTGGTTTCTTTGCACATGCTTGCTCCAAAGCCTATTTATTGATAAGTCATTCAAAAATTTATCCATAAATTCAAATCTCAAAAAATAAAAAACATTGGGATTATTTGTCGCCTCCACCAAAACTGCAAATGGATCCTCTAAAACATGCACAAAACAACAACCATGTTTCATCCCTTGCACTACATTATCGTTTTTATGTGATTTAACCTGTTGATTGCCACAAAGAGGCTGAAAAATATGTTGAGACTGCTGGAAATAACAATCTTCTGAATCAGAAGACAGTGCTGGTTGAAATGAAACCCTTGGTGGAAAGAAATCCATATCTAACATCAACGTTGATTGACCATCATCTTTATTTCCAAGCTGGTAGTTGAGCACATACTGCAAATATGAACTGAAATAACCTTCCATGTAATCAGCAACATGATCATTGAATGCATGATAAGGTTGTTGGTCTTCCTCACTAATAACAATTTGCTCATGTAAAACAGTGTCACTGTGAATGCAATCAGAGTTCTCAGCTTCCTCTGTTATCTCATGATTTAATTTCAACAATTCAAAGGAAGAAAAACATAATGGAAGATAGTTTTCATTTGCAAGTCCACCGCTTTCTTTATATTCAACATCATGCCTGGAGGATTTCTGATTTGAAACATTATAAACATTTTTCTTCAGCAATTTGAAATAAGCAAAACACAATGGCAAGGTTCTTTCACCTGATTCAAAACCTTCTTCATTTTCTTCACTGCTGTCATATGCACATTTTTCAATTTCTTTGGATTCTTGAACACACTCATTTTCAGATTCATCTTCGACCAATGGTTGCAATTTTGAACTGATAAAACCTTCCATATAACAAGCAACAGGGTCATTAAGCACATGAGAAGATTGTTGCAATTTCTTGTCAATTGTTTCCCATGAATCAATGTGATTTTGCATCAATACACATTCCTCTGCCTCAGTGATGATCTTTAAATTTTCTTTCAACAATTTAAATGAAGCAAAACATAAAGGTAAATAATTTCCTTCAGCTAATTTAGTACTTTCTTCATATTCCTCTTTGTAACTGTGATATGTAGGCTGATTTCTCTCATTACACTGCTGAAAAGGAACATTTTCTGATAGAGAACATGCAATTGGTTGTTCTAGGAAGTCAACAACATAATCATCATCATATTCATCATATAAAGACAAATCAACAACATCTGCAATGCCATCTAACAAGAAAGAGCTTGGGACATCAACCTGCTCTTCAACAAGCTGATTTGCAAATTCATTTTCTTGACTGTCTACAAATGAATACATAATACAATTAGCCCTGTGCTTATCATGGGATGGATCAGAAGCTAAATTAGCACCTTCCTTTTCAATAAGTGGAATATAATCCTTTGCAAAATCATCAACATATAAATGTTCAAGAGGACATGATATTATTAACCCTCTTCTCAAGATTCAAATAAACTATTCTTTGTTCATATTCATTTTCATGTTCTTTAGCATCCAACTCCTCATTTTGAATCTATTTACATGCATGAATATTTTCTTGAACTTCCTGAGCATTGTTGAACATCTGCTGCAAAGACATAGACTTCCTCTCCATCAAAACAAAAGATAAGTTTGATTGAAAGGTTGTTACATAATGGAGCATGGCATCAACTTCAGGAGCTTGGAATTCTTTAGGCAGTTTATAATAAAGACTAGCAAACCTCCTGTTGTTCCTAAGTTTATACTTAAGGCTTCAAAGTATAATGTCAAGGAATCCGAAAAATAAAGAGATTTTTTAATATGAAAAGAAAATCAATTCTTTAGGGAAAGAAGCTATGGCCGATTTCTAAGCTATCTTTGCCTAGATTCCCAATGTTCCTGGATGCTTATGTCCTGTTCAATCACTGCCCATGAATGTTCAAGTTCAACCTGGGTGTTAGTGGTCTCTAAGATGGTATTAAACAAGTTTAATGCAATGCTGGTCTGATCTGTGAGACCGGGTTCAATATTAGGCTGTCTTGCAACATGTACAGTCATGGAGAAAAGAAATTTAAAAGATCTGTTGTTTTTTATGTTTGCTTTTTATGTTTTCAATTATATGAGGAAAGTTCCTAAAATTGAATTAATGATATAAAAGTTCAGAGGCAACTTTCCATGTCTAAGTCAAATCTGAAAATAATGAATGTGATGAGAGAAAAACATAAAGCTATTAAACAAAGTGAGGCATCAATCACATAAGAATCTTACTCTGCTATGGAAGAAGAAAATATATGAGAAACCTTTAATGAGGCATAAAATGTAGCAATCTAACTAACTCACAGGTCTTGTATTTGCTAATAGAAAACACAGAGGAAAATATGTAAACAATCAGATAACTAAATGAAACATATAACCACATTAGATGTTGTACTAAGTTGTGATTAAGCATTCATCAAAGACACATGAATAAAGATGCCGAAACACGAAAGAACAGAAGAACACATAACTCAAGATTGACAAAATATGGAGTCTCTGGTCTGCATTTGTCTTAATTCTCGAAAATGAGAGATCTCTCTATTACAATCGGCCAGGAAAACACCTTCTTTAAGTCTTTTGAAATTATATTTATACAAAAGGTTACCAACCCTCGACGGTTGGAATTCTCCTTACTCCTAGATGCTAACGGATACAAAATAAAAAACTTGAACCGTTTCACTTGGTTACTTTCTATCTCTCTCTTATACATGCAAAACGAGCATGCATGTGTTACTTCATCGATTCTTTGAAGTACTTCCTTCACCTGGCTCGAGAAACTCGATGCACATGCTTAGAAATTATACTAATATTCTTGAAGGCTCTGTCACATCCTTTGCCTAAAAAAGATACAGCTTTATCTGTAATTTCGACAACTTGTCTTCAATCCTTTTACCTTCAAAATTTATTGACTGCAACTGTAAATTTGGCTTTACCAACCATCTATCCATTTGAGCGACATCAACCTGTTTTAGCTGTGAAATTTCAATCTGATCTTCATTTAAGATTTCTTTGATGTCCAGTTGATGCTTTATAACATTGATTTGTCCTAGTACTCCAGAACAATCATCCTTTCCAATGCCTAGTGATTTTTTATCTAGAAAATCAAAAGCCTCTTCACATTCCTCCTTTATTTCTTTGGCCATTCTTTTACTCTCGGCTATATTGGCTTCCCATGTCTTTAGTATTATATCACCCCTGATCTGTTCTGCGACAGTCAATCTGGGAGTTACTGGTACCTCTTCTCTAGCCGAAGATATGACTGCTTTTTGAAAGGTGGTCCGGGCCACAGTAGCCTCTTTTTCTCTGAAACCAATATTATCTAATGATTGATCCATCTCCCAAAAATAATCTTGGATGATCCCTACCTTAGAAAACATGCTTTGTTGTGCTGCTTCCAACTTCTGATGCACTTCCAATGCCTGGGCTTGCAACAATGCTATATTTACAACCTTGTTTTCAGTGGAACTTAATTTAGCTTGCAGCTGCCTTACTAATTATTATTGCTGGATGACCTGCCCTTGATTTTCTTGAGCAGTCTTGTGTACCTCCTCAAGATCAAATTTATGTTGTTGAATTTCTTGTCTGTCATTGGCTCTAGCCTGTTTGAGTCCTTTGTTGACCTCGTTTTTGATATTATTCTTTGTATCCCTTATTTGATATCGCAGTTGACTTATTGTCTGATTCCTCTGCCTCAACCTTTCTTTCAGATTATCAACAGAGAATAAGTTGGCCATTGCAAAATCTCCCAAAGAGCCTGGCACCTCTGTAGCAAAATATTATCTTCCAAATTTTGCCCATCTAATAATACTCTGTGCTTTTTGACCATTGTACCTTCTTTCAGATGCATTTCTTGTTTCACCATAACTTTCCTCTTCTTACTGAAAAATAAGTCAGAGAAAGGTATCTCTTCAATAGAGATTGGCGTAAGATCGTTTACGTATATAAATTCGAGACTGGGAGTCCCAAAACTTGACTGTAAAGGGGTTAATGCTGTAATAGGACTGCCTAACTCTGTGAATTACGTTCCTTCTATTGTTTTGGAGGTATCAACAGGAGTAGTTGAAAATAAAGGGAGTATCATTTGATTCTGTTTTAGAAGTGTCTCGGATTTAAACTCTGTTTCAGAATCTGGATATTCTACCTGCAAAGTTTCTAATCCTTCTGAAGACACTTAGGGATTCTTTGGGGTTTCCTCCGTAGTCTGTTTACCAAAGGAATTTGGTTCAAAACCTGGAGGTATAATTTCTTGTTCTGGAGGATTGATTATCGATTCTCCCTATAATATCTTGGGAAACCCACTTCGTCTGTGTTTTTGGAAAGTGAAAAAGCTGGCCTGTAGGTCAGGGGGTAACTCTTGGAATCTGTCTAGTACCTCCTCATAAGATCTTATTCCTTTGAATATGTCATCACAGGGGGAGTCTTCATGCTCATATGTCTTCATATTGCATTGAGATAGTTGATTTCCCATAATTTGATATGGATCATGCCTTCTGAACTCGATGTCCACCAGTTTAACATCCTATAATGCTGCGACTTCTACCTTGGAATGGCCAAAATTTAGCAGTGAAAACCTTCCAACCTATAGAGGAAACACTGGCCATAATTTCTTCTGAGATGCTTTTATCTCTTTGCCGATGCCTTATGTTATCATTTGGTAAGCCACTTCTCTGCACACCAATCTGTCAGGTATAAACTTTGGGAGATCATGAGGAGGAATTGATCATTTGAAAACTCTGATATAAGAGAAATTCCCTTCAATAAACCAATCTGCAACTGTTTTAAGGTTTTCCATAATTTTCTCTGAAATTTGAGGAGGTGGATAACCATATAATGTTTGATGCAAAAGAATCACTACATCATGACATATTTCATAAAAAAAATGTTTCACCTTTTCTTCCCATAATTTAGAATGATAAAAATGGATAGGTTCTGTGCAGGTTGGGTTCCAATTCCAATTCATCAATGGAAATGGAGTTATGTAACAGATGGAATCCATGACATACACAGACATATAAAAAAATGCAGGTTGGCCTTTTGACTTTGCCGTTTGGTACTCAAAAATTTCTTTGGTTAGGTTATCTGACATAATCTTAGCCCAATCGAAAGTGAAACCCTCGGCTACCTCATGCATGATTGATACCCATTCCACCAGGAAATGAGTAGGACTTTTCCTTCCAAATAGTATACATAAAATCATGGCTATATAGACCATATATTCATTTAATGATGCAGTGTCATAAACGCCATGAGAATCAACTCTAAATTTCGCTGGAATTTCCCACCATGTTTTAACTATATCTGGGTAGGTTCGGTGAAATTATGCACATTTATTTCTGTAAGGTATCTAGAGAGGTAGTGGTGGGGCCTAGAGGGCCCATAGTGATAATAGTGGAGGCCATTCAATGTAAGGTGGACTAGGTCCACTATATTATTAAATAAGGCCCACTATGGTAGTTAGATATAATAAATGGGTAATTAGATAAAATAAATGTAAGAGGAATTCTTAGAAGGTTCTACTTCTAGAATATTCCTCCTCTAGAATGTTCTTAGGTGATGGTAGCACTATATAAAGGGGTTCAAGCAATGTAATGAGACATGAAGAGAATTATTGTATTTTGAGATGTAGCTCAATAGGAGGATGCCCCCTCGAAGAGACAAGTGAATAGGAGAGGATCCCTTCCATAATAGGATCCATTGTATGGTGTTGCCCTACCTCAAGGGTTTTGGATATTTATTGTGTTCATTGTTATGGTGAATGGTTTATGGTTTATTCTTGGTTATTTCTGAAGTATATTTGAAGATATCGTATAGGTACTTAACAATTGGTATCAGAGCACTTGGGAGACATTGTGGGGAAATATTTTTCATAACAAGATGTATTTTACAGGGAAATGTGATGGCCCTAGTATTGAATCATTCATTAAAGAAATAAAGTCAGCATGGGAAGAGAATTAGCCCCATTGGGTAGATCTCAAATTGAAAGGTGATGCTGCCATTTGGTGGAAATTGCTTGATTATAAGGAGATGATGACACTCTCTAATGGAGAATTTGAAAAAATATTGTTAGACAAGTGGTCTCATGGAGAAAATAAGGATAAAGACAGAACCAAGAGTTTATTTTTATGTGAAAAATATATATTACAGGTTCATGGTTGTATTCATAAAGAAAATATCATTGTTTCTATTAACCCTAGTTGCATGCATAATTTTATCAATGTTCAGTTGGTTAATAGATTGCAAGTTCCAATAAAGAAATATCCAAAACCCTTGAGGTAGGGCAAGACCATACAATGGATCCTATTATGGAAGGGATCCTCTCCTATTCACTTGCCTCTTCGAGGGGGAATCCTCCTATTGAGATACAACTCACAATACAATAATTCTCTTCATGTCTCATTACATTGCTTGAACCCCTTTATATAGTGCTACCATCACCTAAGAACATTCTAAAGGAGGAATCTTCTAGAAGTAGAACCTTCTAAGAAGTCCTCTTACATTTATTATATCTAATTACCCATTTATTATATCTAACTACCATAGTGGGCCTTAACACTTTCGTTGAAAATTTTCTACAAATGCAACATTATAAATATATTAAGAAACATGGGATAGCTTGTACATTACTTGAATGTGTTCTGGCCTGAAAGAGGTGATGACGACCTTTTGATGATTTATGATGCTCCTAGTCTGCACATCAGTGTTCTCCAGAGCCCAGTTTATCATGTCATTGTATGACATGAGCTTCAGCTGTGTAGCTATTTTATGAAGTTCAACCTATGCTATAACTCAGAGTTTAGTTCCGAGCTTATCCGTCTTTTCATCTCCAGAATTATCTAGGCAATTTATGACTTCGCGCTCCAAGATTTCGAAAATCTGCATCCAGGACCTGATTGAATCTACAACATGTGGTGTGTTATCAGACAGAATGTCCGAGTTTGGATTTGAGCCTTCACCGGCCTCATCACTCTTCTTCAACATTTTCCTGGGTGCCATGATGCCTGTGATAAAAATTGAATACCTATTATAGAGGAGAAGGCGTAATATTTTCTTGAATAAAACTTACTACTTTGCTGAAAGTGAGAATGAAATTTGAAATAAAAGCTTTTATTCACACTTAGTCTACCTTAATTCCAGCGTGCTTCTACGGACGATGAATTTATTTGTTTTAATGAGGAGAGTACAACTGGAGATACTCGCCTTACGCTATAAAATATTTTCATTGATCCATAATAAATATTACCAAATTTCGGCGATTCGTGATCGAGAGTTTTGGATGTAACAACATTGAAATATCTCAAAACGGGGGTGTGCAAAAAATCAATTTATATCGTTAATTTTTTGGTTAGAGGTTAAATTAAACATGATTAGAAACTTAATGTTTTTGGGACTTCATTCTTCGAGGTTTTTTGGTTCGTGATGAGTGATAATTCCCTGATTCCCAAAAATGCGACTGGTTAAAATTATATTAAGTATGTTTAAATTTTTTTTTTTAATTAATCACAATTAAATAAGGATTTCGTAACTTTGTATATCAGGATTTTAAGCTGTCGTTTGAGGCGAGATTTCTGAAACGTGAAATTACGATAAGTTTTAATTACCGTTAAACATTCTTAATCATTTTAATTAACTTGGTTTAATTTTTAAACTAACTTTCACGACTTCGCATATCGGAATTTCAGAGTTCATTGTATGTGAAACTGCTTATATCGCGAAACCCTGAAACCCGATACTTTGGAAGTTGTCTTAGTGTTTTGACTTTTTAAGCAAAGGGCGGCTCCAATATTTAAAAATATTTTAGACCATTGGATTAATCATAAGGCTTCATTCGACAGTGGTGTCCAGGGCGTTCTTGTTCTTGTTTTTATTTAAACAAAAATGAAACTTCTTTTGGTCTAAATTTTAGAAAAATATATATGTTTCAACATAGGCTCCATTCAAGGATCTTGTCTCCTTGAAGAACGAGAAGAACATTTAGACTGAGTGCTGTTATTGGGTAAATGGAGTCATTATTTCAGTTCTGCGAATCACATTCTGAAATAAAACACAAAGAAGGAATTAAGACTTCATCCATACCTCCGAAAACTTTAAAAACTTAATCATTCATCAATCTTGAATTCAGGCTTTAATTACTTCCTTCTCTTAAATTGATTTCAGAATTTCTTGAGATAATCAAAACAACCTTAATCAATCTATCAAACTTTGTTTGATTTTATTCTCATCAAGGCAAAGTGATTTTAATGTTTTAAATAGGGAGTCCTGTGTTAGCTTATAATGTAGATCTAGCCTAAAAAAGGAAATAGTTGTCAGAGTACATTATAATACATGTATAGCAGCCTTATAGATATCATAGACATTGCTTCACTGCCAGCAAGCCTGTTCAGTACCCTAGTGAAGTTATCTAATTCCCATATTGAATTTCCTTTCATCACTTCAATTAATAACTTTGCATTTAAATGTTAAGATGAGGGCAATCATTTTATGAATTTCCTTTCATCATCTCTACTTAAACTATATGGAGGCAATCATTTTATGAATTTTCTTTCACCAACTGTCTTATATTTAATCAAACATGAAGTGAGGGCAACCAATTTGTACATAATAAAATATACCAGGGATGATATCCATTTATATTTTAGCAATAGAGGTCTGTTAAATCACTTTGATTACTTTGAACTAATCCCCTTATGAATATCAAAAGATCTTCGCTTACCAGGGAGTTTTCATGGGGAATATTTATTTTCCAAGGACTTTCCTTGAGCGAATTTAACCAGTTTAAGTTTGGTAAAAGGATTAAAGAAATTAGGATTAACTCAAACATACTTTGTATTTCAGTTAAATTCAAGAATATCATTAGAATTATTGCCTGTTCTCAAGTTGAAAACTTGTTCTTAAGCTTTCAAAGTCAAAGTGAAGCTCTTTTTCTTCTTCGAAGATCGGAAAGAAAAGTTATTTTTGTAATTAAACCTTTTTTTTTTTTTTTGGGTGACAATATTAACTCAAATGAAACTTTTGACAATTTCACTAATATATTTTTTGAAAATTTTGACTTGGGTTAACAAGATGAAAGTTCATACATCAGAATTTTTCTATATTTTATGTTAAGCAAATTGTTAGTTTATCACTTGTTTTGAGGGAGATTCAATGCGAGTATTGATTCCTGCTAGACATTATCACCCTGTTATCAATCCGTATCCTGCAATGAGATGGATCATGAAAAATGTCAGGAATTATTTACTGATTGGAAAGCTTCATGTTGCATATATATATATATATATATATATATATATATATAGATTTTATTATTATTCAGTGAAATCAACTAACCTGTTTCTATTTACAATGAAAATAAAAACCTACCAAAGGACGCAAATTGTAATAAAATGTGAAAACCAAACCGGTATGTACTATGAGAGTTTAAAACTATATTACTGCATGAAATGTTTGAGGTAATGCCCATTGATAGGGGCGTTAAGGATCTTTCCATCAAGATTTTCTAACAAAAATGCATTCTTTCCCTCGGAGGCTGTAATTTTGTACGGTCCGCACTAGATCTGATCAAACTTACCATGTTTCCCAACATCCTCTTTTATGGCTTCCCATTTTAGAACCAAATCGCCAGGGAGAAATTCCCTATCTTTAGCTTTTTGGTCAAATAAGGCTTTCATATTATCTTGATATTTCTGTAGTTTTTCATCTACTTCAGCCCTATTTTGCTGAACTTCAATCAATTGATTTATCCTCCTGGTAATGTCATTTGGATCTTATTTTGAGTATTGCCAGAGTTTCATTACTGGCAACGCTAGATTTATGGGTAAAATAACGTCAATACCATATACCATCTTAAATGGAGACATTCCGATTGACCATTTTGTGCCTTTCCTATTAGCCCATAAAATATATTTTAAATGTACATGCCATGCTTTCTTATTTTTGGTTAGTACTTTCTTAATTATAGTGATCCGGCTTTTTTTAGATGACTCAAATAATCCATTGCCATGTGGATAGTAGGCCATGGAGTGTGCTAGCACAATGTTATACTTTTTACAAAAACTTATCATGGCCATGGATTTGAAGGCCTGAGCATTATCGGTAACTATTTTTCGAGGACAACCAAATCTTGATAGAATATTCTCCTCCAAAAAACTGATCACTACTGCGTCTATTGCGTTTCACGTAGGAATAACTTACACCCATTTAGTAAAATAGTTTGTAGCGGTCATAATCCATTTATGTTGAGAACTTGAGTGTGGATGAATTTCTCCAATAAAATCAAGACCCCATTGTTGAAATGGAGCTTCAGTTTTAACTGGAACTAAAGGTAATGCCATAATTTTCTGCTTGCATGTGAACAACTGACAAGGATTACAAGTTCTGACTTTAGTATTTACATCAGTGAATAACTTCAGCCAATAATATCCAAATCTTAATATTTTATAAGACGTTTCTCTCCAAGTGTGATGTCCTCCATACACTCCTTTGTGGAATTCATTTATAACTTTTTCTGTTTTGAATTCTACTAAACAACTCAGTAAGAAACCTAGGGGATCTTTCCAATACAATTGACCATCTACAATACAATATTTTACAGCATGTAACTTCAATGTCCTAGCTTTAGATGAGGTCAGGTCGCTGGGGCACTGAAGGGTCAGTAGATAAGAAACAATGTCGCTGTACCAAGATGAAGAAGATAATTTTTCTAAAATTTCAGCTACGGGGATAGTGACATCGAGCTCGTCTATCTATAAAAATCCTTCATTCTCTTGCAGATGATTTATTCCGAGTGATTTTAGATTTGATTCATACAACAAGTTATCCAAGCCCCAACCTTTAATAAGTTTGGTCAGTTTAACTTCCAGGCTGAACTCCTGAATTTTGGATAACCATTTGCATCTCCTTCCATCGCTATTGGGTTGAACCAGTATATCCTCAACATAACTAGTGGGTACATAACAAATAATCTTTGAATGTAGTACATAGGTTCTAAAATATTTGAGGTAGTTCACCATTGCATAAGCTTGCTTTTCCAATATATCATATTTTGGCTTAGCATCTCGGAGACTTTTACTAAAGAACACAATTGGCTTCTCAAAACCTTCATCATTCTTCTATAACAATACAACTGCAATAATATGCTCGAAAGAAAATGAAAAAATAAAAAATTCTTTCAAATAATCAGGACTTGCCAGTACTGGTGCTTCACCTATGACCTTCTTAATACATTCGAATGATTCCTTGGCCTCGCTTGTCCACTTGACCTCGATGTATTTCTTAAGCATATCTGTAATCAATTTTACAATTTCAGCGAAATTCAGGATGAATCTTCTCAAAAACTTTATTTTTCCTAAAAATGAATGAATTTCTTTCCTATTCCTAGGAATATTAATAGTATCTATAGCTTCAATCCTTTTCGGATCAATTTTAATTCCATCCCTAGACACTATGTGGCCTAAGAGTTTACCTTCTTGCATTGAAAAATGAGATTTTTTGGGGTTCAAAGACAAACCAAATTTGAGAAATTTTTCAAAAGTCTACTTGAGGTGTACTAAATGTTCTGCATCATATTTAGAAAATACAATTAAATCATCAAGATAAATAACAATGAACTTATCTCTTTCTTCGACAAAGGCAATTTCCATAGCTCATTGGAAAGTCACTCCTGCATTCATTAAACCGGAAGGCATTTTCTCATACATAAAGGTACCCCATGGGGTGGTGAATGCGGTTTTCTCTTTATCATCCTCATGGACTGCAATTTGATTGTAGCCTGAAAAGACATCAATCATAGACATTCTATTATCTCCTACTACTTTCTCTAAAACGTGATCCATTTTAGGCAATGGATAATTGTCTTTGAGCGATGATCTATTTAAATTTATAAAATCTATGCATAGTCTGATTTCACCATTTTTCTTTCTTACTAGAACTAAATTAGCTACCCACTTGGAGTATCTGAGTGGGACAATGATCTTGGCATCCAAAAATTTCTCTACCTCTTTCTCTATCACAGGCAGAAATATAGGATTAATATGTTTGAGCTTCTTCCTGAATGGTTTGACACCTTGCTTCAGAGGAATTTTGTATTCCATTATAGTGGTGTCATAAGTTCTTAATTCATCATAGGACCAAGAAAAAATATCTTTATACTATCTAAGGAACTCAACATATTTACTTTTTATTTTAGGAAGAAGGTACTTATATAATTTTACCAACCTAGGATTTTCTTTGGTGCCTATATCACAATCTTCAACTTCTTCTGGTTGAGGCTATAAAGTGGACTTCAAAGGAATGTCGTCATCTTTAAATAACCTCTCTAAGGGGATCAAACCTTTGAGGATCTTATTATTTTTAAAAATAAGCATACAATGATTAGCAATCTTATTATGAAATTTTTGAGGATCTTCTCCTTCCTGCATAATCCAAGTGGGATCATTCTGGTTTTCTTGGTTGATATGTGTTTCGGAAAATTCATCCACCACTTCTAAAAGTTTCCTGATTTGTTCATCATCCTTGAAAACCTGCCAATGTTGAATATTATTTGGTATGGAAGGTTTATGTCTCAACTCTATATGGTATTTAAGTTTGAAAACTGTAGGAGGTACAAACGTTGAGGCTGCTTTAGCCAATGAATCTGCCCATTGATTTTCAGTTCTAGGGATGTAATGAACATTAACTGATGAGAAAAAAATCTCGATTATATCCTAGGCACAATTCCTATAAGATATCAACCTTGAGTTCTTAGCCTGGTACTGTCGATTAATTTGTTTTATGATCAGTTCATCATCACCATAGACTTCTAAGTTCTTAATCTTTAATTTCCTGACGGCTTCTAATCCTAAGACCAAGGCTTCATATTCACATACATTGTTAGTGTAATCTATGTCCCACTGTAACTTGTAGTGTAATCAGCTCCTTCTCCTTCACAAGATGAAGCACCATCAAAATACATTTTCCAAACTCCAGAATATATACATCTTTACTTGTCTTTTCTTCTTTTTCTGTACAATTTTCTTCTATACATACATCTAAATCATCATCAATGGATAAAATACAATTCCCTAAATCCTGATCGACAATATAAACAGGTTAATTATTTGCGTTCAACAGATCACTTATTGTAAACACCAACCTTGTTTCTTTGTACAAGCGAGTGAACTATCCACTGAAGATCGAGATTCTGGCATATGTCATGTCGAGTTGGAGGGATCCTCCAAGTTTGGCGCCCCAAGACTTGGATAAAAAAATGCCATACTTCGGAGGTATATCAACAACAACCACATCCATCATAACACTTTTTACAGGAATTTGTGCAAGGTTAACTACTAAATATTTTATCATACCCACACATTTAACCTTTCTTGAATCAAAATAATACAAATCTCCATATGGTCGAGTGATTTCGAGACCAATTCTATCCATAATAGCTTTGGGCATCACATTGTGAGAAGCTCCAGAATCCAACATGCAATTATGGAGAAGGTGATCGTGCATAGTTAGTGTAATATAGAAAGGAGCAACAGTGTCTCTGGCACCTTCAAAATGTGGACCAAAAATTATATTAGGATTATCATCTTCCAAATTTATAACGTCAGCTTGACTTTCATTATCTGAAAAATTAATCATTTTAGCAATTTGTTTTCTATATATAGGATTTTTTTGCCAGTTCAACCAGAGGTACAGTGATTTTGATTTTTATAATTTAATTTTCTAGACTGAAATTTCCTGTTGTCTTATTAACTTCTCTTGTTGGAATTTCTATCTCCTTTTTTTTCTGATTTACTAATTTGTGTTTCTTTTGTTTAAGCTATTTTTGTTTGTACTATGGGAATTTCCGTTGTTCTTGTACTAACAACTGGTGTTTTTGCTGCCTTTGTCTTGGTAGACTGTGTGTCAACAACCTTGGTTTTGTTAGCAGCCTTGGTTTTAACAGTCTGTCTTTCAACAACTTTTGGAGATGCCTCGTCTGTTTCCCCTCTCGGTAAGATTTTTTTTGGTGGGACAGTTGTGACATTTATGATTCTAGGCCTTTGATTATATTTCTATTGGATCTCAACCATTATATTATCAGCGATTCCTTGATAAGAAGAATCATTTGTAATATTCACACTCTCATCGTTATTAGACCAACCTTCTGCGTTTAGAGATTTTTCATAATCTTGTCTCGTCAAATAAAGTTCTTGACAATCATCACCAAGATTATTGATATCTTTCTCAAACTCCTCAAAATATTGCATGTCTTCTCCTCCTATAAATTTTTCATTCTTAAAGGGGACTTGAATCTTTTGTTCTTCATTCTTAATTTTTCTTTGTTGTATTTGAGGGTTAGGATTCCTTCTGAAATCCTTTCTAGGGAATTGATCATTCTTTGATTGGTCCAATTCCATTCTTGAGATTTTATTCGACAATTCTTTGATTAATTTAGCCATGTCGTTCATCTTATCTTCCAAGGATCTTCCAAATATGGAGGGTCCTTCTTGTTCCCTGAATCGCCTGGTTTCTTTATTTCCCGTTTCAAATTGAGATTTTAACTTTCTAGATGCCATCACGTTCGATTCAATTTCTACAGTGTCATCCTTCACTTTAGTGAGATCAACATATCTCCTTTCTCTTAATAATAGAGTGAAATATGAATCAAAATCCCCAACAAACGTTACTTTCGCTGTAGGTTGGGAAGGTTTAACCTCAGCTGGAATCTTATTATATAGTTTATTAAATATTTGAGTAAATTCAAGAACACATTCTGAATTTTTCTTTGTGAAAGCTCCAAACTCGGTTAGATAATAAAGATGATCTTTCCTTTCTCCCCATTGTCTGATAAAAGCATTTTCCAACTCATGATATGATCCTATGGATCCTGTCGGTAGTCCTTGGAACAATTTTCTCACCTGTCCTTCGAAATTTTGAACTAGGAGTCTTGAATAAACATCCTCATGTTCAAGACCTAAGATGTCAACAAATTGATCAAATAAATTAATTTTTTCAATCGCAGTCAAATCTCCCTCTCCTGTGAATTTCGACAAGTTTTTCATATAATTTTCAGGTAAATCATGGAGAGGGTCTGGGAGGAGAAAAGGAGCATACCTAGAAGCTACTTTAGCAAATATTGTAGCGGGTGGGGGTGGTACTTGACCACCTCGTCCTTCTCCTCCTCCAGTGCCACCACCAACACCACCTCCTTCAAATGCAACCATTGATAATTTAGAGGGTGAAAATTGGAGATTATAGAGAAGAATTTTAAAGATGCGTGGTGACCTTTCGGTTACGTTTGGATAAAGAATAACAGTTTCAGAGAACTGATCGCCAGGGGACGGGAAATTTGAAAAATAGAGAATTGGAAAATGAGGACTGGTTTCTTCAGACTCATAGGATGTGTACACAAGAGAACCAACATGAGTCGAGTCAAGGTATAAAGTATATTCTTTTGAACTTTGAGAGTTTGGAAGATGGACTTCGGGAACTGATGAAATGTCAATCGAAGTGGGAAGTGAGATAGATCTTTTACCTCTATTGGTAAAGGGGACAGTTGGAAAAGTCTCGATTTTAAACTGTAATATACCAGTTATAAAAAGTATGTAGAGAAAAAATAAAATGCTAGAAATGGCAGAATAACACCAATATAACCAGAATAATCACCACAATAGCACTGAAATGATATAAGAATAACAACAGAAATAACACTTTGATTTTGAAATAAATGTTCACGGGCCTATTTGAGGGGGAAACCTTCATTTGAGTAGAGCTCTATTACAATAATATCCAAGCTAGGGTTCTCATACCCTCATCTCCTATTTATACTAAATATGTCTATCAAAAGAAGCATCTAGAGGAAGATCCTTATAGAAGCGGAAGCTTCTATTAGGTCTTCTTACATTCGACTTATTCTATTTTATTGCAAGGCATTATTAATATTGACCTTTATTATATCCGAATATATTGTTCTACCTATGTGCAGGTTAGGACTCTAGCATGTCCTCCCCCTTAAAAACAACCTTGTCCTCAAGGCTTGAGATGTGGAAATTGCTGCAGAATGGTAGCTGGTTCCCAAGTGGCATCTGCTGGAGTTGTATCTTTCTACTAGACTAACACTTCCTTGATGGTTCTCTGATAGAGGCGATGCTCACACTGGTCCAAAACTGCTTGTGGCTGTAGCCAAATGGATCCTTCTTTGACAAACTCGGGAAGGTCGGTTTGAATTTGGCACTTAGTTCCAATCACCTTCTTTAAGCATGAAACATGAAAAAAAGGATGTAGATTCGAATGACTGGGAAAAGCTAACTGATAGGCTACTTGTCCCACACACTTGAGAATGGTATAAGGACCATAAAATTTTGGCACTAGCTTCTGACAATGCTTGACCTTGAGGGAAGTTTTCTTGTAAGGTTACAGTTGAAGAAACTCTTGATCCCATTCTGCAAATTGACGTTCACAATGACCTTGATCTTCTTGTTGCTTCATGAAATTCTATGCCATGAAAAAATTCTCTTTCAGGGTATGGAGAATAGCCTCTCGAACTGTAAGTGTTTGGTCAACTTCTTGGACCTTTGAGACACCAGGTAAGTATGAGAGAACTGAAGGTGGATTTTGTCCATATACTGCTTCAAAAGGAGTCATGCGTGTAGTTGTATGGTATGAAGTGTTGTACCACCATTCAACTAGGGGTAACCATTGATCCCACTAATTTTTCTTTTTCGAGGAAAAACACCTCAAATATGTTTCGAAATACTTGTTGAAAAATTTCGTTTGACTATAAGTCTGGGAATGATACGCTGTGCTGAGATGCAATTGGGTGCCTTGTAGCTTGAACAGTTCTTGCCAAAAATTGCTTTTGAAAGTTGGGTTGCGATCAGAAACAATAGAGTTTGGCATGACATGAAGCTTGAAGACTTGATCCATGAAAATTTGAGCCACCATGAATGCTATACATGGGTGTTGAAGAGCGCAGAAATGAGCATACTTGGAAAGGCAATCAACAACCACCATGATGACTGATTTATTTCCCGATTTGGGTAAGTCGATAATAAAATCCATAGAGATATCCTTCTTTTGGTCCTTGACCAAGTTTTGGGAGTTTCTTGGTCATGTTGACCTATTTTTGGACTTCAACAGCCTATCGAAGGAGGAGCACAATACAAAGCAGAGATCATGGGTTCTCGACCCCCTTTTGGGCCTCTTTTTGGGTTGTTGGGAATATGTAACGGAAAAGGGATGTCGGCCCATGGGTTAACCCATGTTTAGGCCTATATTGTAATGTATATATAAATACCTAGGTGATGTGGGAAAGGGCCGATGAGATAAGTGCCAAGTGCAAGTACTAGTTGTATATGCTCTATGCATGATGTGCGAGACTTGCAAGGCTAAGTGAAAGTGATTGTAAGAGATTGAGTAGAAGCTTTTGTGCTGTAACCTAACTCAGGGAAGGAGGATTTGGTGAGGTGCACATAGATCTCCTATCCTACGTGGAGTGGGGCTTGTATGGCTCTGTGCATGTATATGACTGATTGAAGATAATAAAGAAGAAGAGTTGGTGGACGTATCCCCAGGAGAGGAGTGAACCACATAAGTTATCTTGCTTGGAACTTGTCTGAATGTGTTTATTTATTCTTTGCTTAGTTCTTTGAGATGATTAGATACATCTGCTTATGCTCAGTGTTCATGTTGTATGGAATGCTATATCTAATATACATGAATATGCTCAGTGCTTGATCAGTTACGTCCGACCTATTTTACTTATTCTAAGTGCTCATATATGGTAGATTAATGTGAGTACTGTGAGGCTCAATTTTATCAGCGAAGTAGATAATGATTGCATGTTAAAGAAATAATGGTGCTAAGTGCTTTACTAAGTTGTATAATCACAGATCTGTGTCCCAAATAAGGTTGCAGACACTTGAGTCCTACAACCACCCCTACCTCTACCTCGGGTGAGACTTCATCTGCTTCGCAGCTGTTTCTAAAAGGGTTGGTAGTTACAGTTTTGTTGGTGCACTCTTGTAGCATTGAACCTTGGGTCTTCCCCTGTGCCAAAAAATGGTTCTGATGCCGGGACCTAAAACTGTGATTGCTGGGAACTGAGAAAGAGGAATCTCTATGCAAAGATTCATCCTGAAATTGTGAAAGCTCTGTGCATAGATCTGTGCCCTAGTGCATAGTATTCTACTTGATCTGTAAAGATTTGTGCTAAAGAAAGAAGGTCAGATCTGTAGAAAAGAAGAAGGATCTAAAAGATTTGTGCTACAAGAAAGGTAAAAGTGAGAAGTTCTGATTAAAATAGGTAAGATCTGTAAGCTTTGTGCTCTGTAAAAGTAAGATAAGTGGAAATTTTTGTTTCTAGAATATGGATCTAGGTATATCTGATAGGTTTTGTCCTAGTTTGAAAGCTAGGGTGTTAATAGATGGAAGAAGGTTTGGTATGAATAGATTTGATAAGAATAATGGAAGATATGTTATACCTATGCATAGAAAGAATGTTTGGACTAACAAATGGATGCAGGATCCTAGAAAGAATTTGCTGCAGGTTAGCTACCATGATCCTAGTGCACAGTAAATAAGAGGCTGGGGATCATTGAAAAGAAAGAGAGGATTAACCCTCTGTTACAGTTGCAGGAGGTCGAGACATATTGCTAAGGAATGCCTTGGTGGAAGACCTAGTTGTCTTTGTTGTAAGGCTATGTACCATGAAGTGTTGGATTTCCCTAGAATGATCGCTAAGCTTGAAGGAATGAAACTGAGTCAAGAGAACCCTAAGGTAGATCCAGAAAAGGCAGAACCGGAGAAAGAATCAGAGAAAGTATGGATATGGATAAAAGAAACCCTGAATGACCACCGACATGTCAGCTTATCAGAGATCTTCAAAGAGAAGGAATGCATCGAAGCAAGAGTAGGGGACTTCGACATTGACTGTGTTATGGATGAGGAAACACAGATGAATATTATGCTAGAGAGAACCTGGGAAGCTATAGGAAGGCCTGCTATGATCCCTTCACTAGGAGGAATAAGCTTATTCAAAGGAAAGCTAGTAAACCTATGTGGAAGGCTCGCTCAAATACTTATGACTGTTAATGGAACTTCGACAGAAGAAGACTTTGATATTATTAAATTTGTTGAAGATAGCAATCTGGTTACCATGCTAATAGGAAAACCTTGGATTGATAGAGACCAATCCAGACAAAAGGAAGAAGAAGAAGTTTTGGAACATAAGAAGAAAGAGTTAAAAGAATTTATGACCAGAAGGATCGCGCACTTGATTGAGGAACATAACAACAGATCACAAATATTTAATAATAGAAATTGAGATGTCGAAGCTAAGAGAACACTAGAGGATCCCTAGGATAATGAATTACCTACCCCAGGCACAAAAGAAGTATTACCTAGAAACCCTAGGAAATAATTTCAATAGCGCGAAGTAACTAAGACCAAATAAGAAAAGAATCAGAATGAGAAAAGAATTATTGAGATGAAGCTCACTAGAAAGAAGGCTAGAAAGTTAAGAAAGAAAAGGGCTAAGACTGAAATATTACAGGAGGTTCTAGAGGAGACCTCGCAGAAAGAAAAATTACAGAATTTGAGCTTCGCCAGGATATCATAACAATGACATATGACACTTCGCCATGATGAAGCAATATAGCCATTGGGACCAATATATCCATTCGAATTTCAATCTGAATGGATAGAAAAATGTCATCAGACCATTGGACTGCATTATAACAGAAAGAACAGAGTTAATGAAGCCTTCATATCCATTTCAAGCGATCCATTACAGAAATTGTCTATTTATCCCGCTGCGCCATGCAACGAGAACACTTTTGCTAATTGAGAATTTGAGCTCACAACCTTGATTAATATTTCCCAATGATCACTATGCCTTTTCCTTATACCCTATTTTAGTGCCCACATTACTTTGAGAACCTGAGATATCCATCCCGAGCATGTATGTCCGAAGATATCACCGCTGAAGAAGCAACTGCGACAAAAGTTCTGATCGACTTAATGGATGATAGAACCATGTCAGGAAGAGGACTGTCTACAGGTGTACAGGCATCATCAACGCGAGGAGTGCAAGCCTCCCCATCGAATGCTTGAGCCGGCCCATCCTGGCCAACCGAAAAAAAGAGAACTAAGCTTATAGATGATCTTGCGAACGCTAAACTGATTCCAAGCATTCTACCTGCTTATCTACCACCTCTGAGCAGTGCCATCACTCGTGACAGTGTACCCCGCACATTTGAGTATGCTTTGATCACTACATACCTTCCGAAAGAAGTGCGTGCAGTTCATGCTGACCAGGATAAGATCACCACGTTGAAGTTCAGTGACTTCAACCTTGGCGACATGAAAGCTTACAATATGCTTGCCCCTCATAAATATCTGACGTGAACTAAAGGAAAGAACTCCAAGATTATCGCTCAATCATGGACCCAGAACCTCGCGCAGTCAGCCCTACTTAATGTAATGAAGATTCCTCACTTCGGGAGGCATCAAGAAGTGAACGCGTGTGTCAAGTTGCTGCTATCCTTATATCATGAAGGATACTTATGGTTGAACTGCCACATCACAATGGATCTGACTTTGATCAATCGAATCATAGGGCTAAGCATGGAGGGCCCCGACCCACAAGAGTTTTACCCCAGCAAGACTGTGGATCGTGCTCTTGCACAGAATATAAAGGATATGTATGGCGATGTCAATAAGGGCACATGAGGCTACAGGGTAGCCTCTTTCCAGAGTGGCACAATGCACCTTGTCTATCAGTTGATCGCAGGCAAGCTAGTTCGCAAGAACCGACCAACCCAAGTGACTGGATTTGTAGTAGACCTCACAGGGAAGTGCGCGGAGGGACTACATATGAATTGGGCCAAATAATTGGTGAACCAGCTAGAACTGGACTATAGGGAGGTGCAAGACCAAGGGTACGAGTTCCATTTTAGCTGGATGCTTATATTAATCACTTTCATCACATGGGAGATGCCGGAATGTGCAACCTTCCCGGATGTCGAGCCCTTTGAGCTACTGGCCACAAAGTTTAGTACGTTGTGGTACTCCAACAACATGAACAAGCAGTGGAAGTCCAATGCCATTTTTCACACTTATTACAACCAACTAAAGATCACAATCTAGGCTACACCTCACATCACCCCGAAAACACTTCACAGATTTAGGCCATTGATGAAATTCAGCGTGGACTGCCACTTCATCTACATCACACTGCACGTTGATGAGCATCACCAACAGTTGCAATCCTACTACAAAATAATAGAGGAAGAATTAGAATATATTACTAAGGAGTGGTCGGTGGACCTCCTCATCTCAGCTGACCTCACGGAGCTCTCTAATGTTGATAGTCCAAAATCCGTGCATGATACACCTGGAAAAAGCAAGACCAAGAAGAATGAAGAATCCTGGGATGTCCACAACAGTTCAGCACAAACTCCTTCTATATCACCTGAGTGAGGAGGTGATTGAGGAGAGATAGATGGCACTGAAGTCAAACAAAATAAATATGAGGGTCACACCACCAAGAGATGAAGATGATCCCTCAAAGAAAAGGAAGGTTTTCCCTTCGAAACCTTCTTCAAGGAAGAAAATGAAAGAAACTAGAACCAAGTTTGAGACCACCCTAACCTCAGATGACTTCGACTTCATCATTGTTGGACTGAATGATGATTCACTGGAGATACAAGAGAAGCAGGGAGCCAAGCATGAGGATATGTTCAGTCGGATCAAGGTCAAATTTCAAGAAGTGCATTAGGCACTACAGTCTAGCCGCGCAGTATCCATTGCACCCCTCACGATAGGAACACTAGAAATGGGAGATGAGCCAACTCAAATCAACCAGATTGCTGATATGGTTGAAGCTTGCCTTCAACAAGCATAGGAGGAAACAAAACAAGCCACCCAGGCTCTGGACGAAGCACAGGGAGCTCTGTTAGAACAACACAGTAATGCAGAATGAGAGAAGCTTGCTATGCAAGAGAAGTTTGATGAAGAGAAAGAAAAGATACAACAAAGTAAGGAACAATTGCTCACTGAGAAACTTGAAGTTAAGGAAAGGGTCAAAAAAGCACTTCGCTCTATGAAAATCATTGAATTCCATACCAAAGACCAAGTTCCACAGTAGGTGGCACAATTGGAAGAGGTAATCTAGAATCTCCAGCAGTGCATCGTAGATCTAGAACTTTGTGCTGTACCCGAAACCCCTCAGGAGATAAGAGACCAACAAGAAGCAACTTCTTGCAGTGTAGTTGGCAGATTAAAATATCTTTCCTTGGAGTGCAAGCAACTAAGTAATTAGAGCACCCAAACATACAAAAACCTTACAGAGAATCCAGAATTGCAGACGCTGGAGTCGCAGCTCCAAGAAGCAAAAAAACATGCAGATATGCTACAGGTACATCTAAAGGCCCTGTCAGCTATAGATAGGATGAAGAGATCGCATGAGCAATGCATAGCTCAACAATAGTTTCATATGCTTCAAAGTAAAGTGATGGAAGTCACTCAACGAATTCAACCTGTGCAAGATCAGGTATGCCTATTATTTATAGAGGTCAAGAGCCAAGGAGTAGAGCTTGAACAGGTCGTACTCTCAACAGAGCAGCACATGAAAGGACTGATGAATGATGCACTGATCGAGGAGTTCACCGAGCAAGAGGCTACAACAAAAAAACAAGTCGAATAAGCTCAAGCCAAGCTCGAGGCATTCGAGGAAAACTTGGTCAGATCGGAGTGACTCGGGACAAGTCACAGGTGAGTGTTGGGGGCCTGTTGGCCCTTAACCAATTTTTGGGAGTTTCTTGGTCATGTTGACCTATTTTGGGACTTCGAAAACCTGTCGAAGGAGGAGCGCAAGATGAAGTAGAGATCACGGGATCTCGACCCCCTTTTGGGTTGTTGGGAATATGTAATGGGAAAGGGATGTCGGCCCATGGGTTTACCCATGTTTAGGCCTATTTTGTAATGTATAAATAGATACATAGGCGATGTAGGAAAGGGCCGATGAGCTAAGTGCCAAGTGAAAGTAATAGTTGTATATGTTTTGTGCATGATGTGTGAGACTTGCAAGACTAAGTGCAAGTGACTGTAATAGATTGAGTAGAAGCTTTTGTGTTGTAACCTAACTCGGGGAAGGAGGATCTGGTGAGGTGAACACAGATCTCTTGTCCTATGCAGAGTGGGGTTTGTATGGCTCTGTGCATGTAGATGAATGATTGAAGATAATAAAGAAGAAGAGTTGGTGGACGTAGCCCCAAGAGAGGGGTGAACCACGTAATCACTATGTTATCTTGCTTGGCACTTGTCTGAATGTGTTTATGTCTTCTTTGCTTAGTGCTTTGAGATGATTAGATAGATTTTCTTATGCTCAGTGCTCATGATGTATGGAATTTTAGATCTAATATACATGAATATGCTCAGTGCTTGATCAGTTACATTTGACCTATGTTACTTATGCTAAGTGCTCATAGATGGTAGATTACTGTGAGTACTGCGAGGCTCTGTTTTATCAGCAAAGTAGATAATGATTGCATGTTAAAGAAATAACGGTGCTTAGTGCTTTACTAATTTGTATAATCACAGATCTGTGTCCCAACTAAGGTTGCAAAAACTTGAGTCCTGCAACCACCCCTACCTCTACCTCTGGTGAGACTTCATCTTCTTTGCAGGTGTTTCCGAAAGGGTTGGTAGTTAGGGTTTTGTTGGTGTCGTCTTGTAGCGTTGAACCCTGGGCCTGCCCCTATGCCAACACCTTCCAAATAACAGGTGTAATCGGAAGCGGTTGTAGTGTGCCCAAATATTTGTCTGTTTCTCCCTTGTTTCATTGACACACATCACATTCAACGACAAAATTACGAATGTCCTGTTTCATACCATCCTAGAAAAAAGAATGTTTGACCCTGTCATAGGTTTTGGTTAACCCAAAGTGCCCCACTATGGGTGTAGCATGAAGCTCAGAAAGTACCATGGATTTAACCTTTGATTGTTTACTTAAATCCAAACGGCCTTTGTATCGAAGCTCATCATGGAGCCAAGAGTACCATGGGGAAGCTAGAGCATTGGACTGCAATTGTTGGATCATATGAAAAATTTTGGGATCTTGTAGCCATTTCTGGCGAATCGCTAGGAGAGAATCTGGTACAATGAAGGAAAGAGAAAAAATGGATCCTTCATCTTCATATTTTTGGGAAAGTGCATACACAATCACATTGTCTTTTCCTTTCTTGTAAATGATATCATAATCATATCCAAAGATCTTAGTCACCCATTTTTGTTTCTACGGGGAGGAAATGTGTTGTTCCAGAAAATACTTGAGGCTTTGATGGTCTGTCTTAATTTGGAAATGTTGCCCCAATAAATAAGGGTGCCACAGATCAACGAAATTCATAATAGCCAACATTTCCTTTTCATAGATTGATTTGCCCATATTTATTTTAGATAGTTTCTTGCTGGTAAAGGCCAAAGGCCGACCCTCTTGCATAAGGACAACACCAATTCCTTTCCCTGAGGCATCACATTCCAAGACAAAGGTCTTTGTGAAATCAGGAAGGACCAGGACTGGAGTGGTGCACATGGCCATCTTCAAGGTTTGAAAAGCTTGAGCAACTGCTGGAGTCCAAGTGAAAGAGTTCTTTTTAAGGAGAGCAGTGAGAGGTGTTGCAATCTTTCCATAATTCTTAACAAACTTGCGATAATACCCTGTTAATCCCATAAATCCATGCAATATTTTGAGAGTCTTTGGGTGAGGCYAGTCTTTCATAGCTTCAATATTTTTAGGATCCACCCTGACACCATCCTTTCCAAACAGGTGAGCCAAGTATTCTACTTCTGAGGCACCAAAAGAACATTTAGATTGTTTTAGGAAAAGTTGGTGCTGAGAGAGTAGACTGAGAAMTCAATCCACATGAGAAAGATGGTCTATCCAAGTTTTTCTATAGATAAGGATATCATCAAAGAAAACTAAGTCAAAATGACAGAGAAAAGGATGAAATACATGATTCATGAGGCTTTGGAAGGTGGAGGGTGCATTACACAAGMCAAAGGGCATGACCAAAATATCATAGTGGCCGTCATGAGTTCTAAAGGTAGTCTTGGGAATGTCTGCCTCTTTCATACATATTTGGTGGTAGCCTGAAAGAAGATCAAGTTTAGTAAAGAATTGGGTGCCACTCAATTCATCCAGGAGGTCATCAATGACAGGAATGGGAAATTTGTCTTTAATGGTAAGTTTGTTGAGGGCACGGAAGTCAGGACACATTCACCAAGAACCTTCTTTCTTCAGGACCATGACCACAGGAGAAGAATAGGGGCTCATACTAGGGTGGATAGCGCCTGCATTAAGGAGTTCTTGGACCATTTTCTCAATTTCATTTTTTTGGGAAAAGGGGTGACGATACTGAGAAATATTGGGAGGAAGGCTTCCGGGTACAAGGGGAATGGAATGATCATGAACACCATGGGAAGGAGGGAGTCCTTGGGGAGCAGAAAAGACCACTTGATGTTCAAAAAGGATGTCTTGGAGAGCTTGCTGAACCGAGGGTGTCTCTGTTGCTTTTATGGCATGGAGTTGGGCACTAACACCAGAATGACGTTTTTTGAGCATCTTTTCCATGCGATGGGAACTAATTATCTTAGGTGAACTGACAATGATGCCTTGGAACTTATATTGGTGTCCCTCCTGGTCGAATTGCATGGTTAATTCCTTAAAATCCATGAGAATGGGGCCCAAAGTCCTTAGCCAGTCTGCACCCAACACAATGTCACAAATGCCCATGTCGATAGAAAACATATGAGATTTCAGGTGGTAGTCACCAATTTGGAGACACACATTTTCACAACGCCCTCCACATTTCATGGAGCCACCATTGGCAATCATGATTTGGAAATTATTGACGTCATGGATGTAGAAATGAGTTTCTTGGGAAATGCGGCGATGAATAAAATTATGGGTGCTTCCACTATCAACCAGAATGATGACCTTCCGATGCTTGATGTAACCAATTATCTTGAGGGTTTGGGGGGCGGATAAGATAGTGAGAGCATTGAGGGAAATGACTGGTTCTACTTTGGGAGGGTCTGAGGGAGGGGTTATGTTAGTGGTTTCAGGTGACTCAGACACAAGGGGAGTTTCAACATCCTCTTCTGAAATATCTTCAGAGATGTCCATAAAAATATTTTGTTCCTTACACTTATGGCCCGGGAAATATTTGTCATCACAATTATAACAAAGGCCTTTGAGTTGGCATTCATCCATTTCAGCCCTGGTTAATTTTTGGATCTTTAGTGGAGCGGAGGGAGTAGTGGGATTTACTTATTTAGGGCAAGGAATAAAGGAGGGTTTTTGATTTTGAGAAGATACAACCTGTTGTGCTTCTTTATCTCTTTTAGTATCCTTCATCCAACTCTAAGGCCGAGCCATGAGGACATGCCCCCGAATCTCATCCTTGAGGCCACTGATAAAAAACTCTCGGAAAAAGGCATCAGACACGCCCTCTGTCCGAAAAGCCAGGTGCTCAAAGGCAGCTATAAAGTCTTCCACTGTTCTTAATTGTTTCAAATTTATCCAAAGACCCAAATGGTTGGTGTCAGTGTCAAAGCATTCATAAATCTTTGCCACAAAGTGTGTCCAAGCAATATACCCTTGACAGGAAGTTTTTCTCCATTGCCACCATTGCCAACGTTCTTGATCTAGATGAAGAACACCATACTAGAGTTTGACCAAGTCATCTGTTATGCTGTATAAAGAGAAATAATGTTCCATTTGGGTTACCCAACCAATGGGGTCTGAGCCATCAAATTTGGTCACATCCACCCATGGAAGGCGTAGGTCACGTTGAATGTGATGGTGCTGAAAGTTATGGGAATGAGAGGAATGTTCACCTTCAGTATGTGGAGGTGATTCAGAGGAAGGGTTATCTATAGGGATATGAATCTTGGTGCAGAGTGACGAAAATCCCGATTCAAGTTGGGTGGTCAGGTCTTTTTTGATGTCCTCCATTGAGGATTGCATGGTTGTATTGATGGAGACAACATTGGCACTGAGTTGTTTCACTTCTTGTTGGGTCTCGGTGAGACTAGATTGCAAGGTATTGAAGTGAGATTCCAAGTCTTGGCTATGGGTATGGGCCATGAGGAGGAGGGAACCGAAAAGGGGTGGGTGGGGTAAAAAAATTTGCCGAAAAATGATATGTATGAATGTGATAAGGGTGAAGATATGAATCCAATGGAATAGGTCTCAAATAATGGTGAAAACTTTTTCAGACTTTGTTTTTTTTAACACCTGTAGAGTTATACTCTGGTCTGAAGAATACTGTAGTGATGAAATGCCCAAATGCTTAACCAGGAAGAAATGTGTAGTGATTTTGCAACCCTAACACAGTTGCATGACAATAGATCTTGTCTGTTTTAATTTGTTTATGTTTCTTCCCGCAATGGTTAGGTATTAAAGGGTTCTACAGACAAGGGTTTGCCCCGTGCTATAGCTCTTTGATATACGTGCGAGGTCCAATAGTAGTAATCGACCCAATATCTCAGGGAACTAACTAAGGAGGATAGACTGTATCCTTATCCGTACTACCCGACTACCCAGGTACTAGAGAGTATCTTCCCAAGTGCTGTTCTCGGTGGCACTATAGCAGTCAAGCGACCGATCGGTTTATCTAAAGAGGGATTCATGTAATCTAGGCTGATCCATACACAGGTTCTATCTGATGCGCTACCACTCGAAGGGGTACCAACAAGGGTTACAAGGGTGGCCAACAGATGTGCGCTTAAGTACCACTTGTATTTCCTACGTGTATGAATCCCTCAACCATGGGTTTATGCATGTAATGACAGATCTTTGTGGCTTAAAGATGCTAGAATACGTCTCTACCCTGAAAAAACATTTAACCCACACTTTCTGCCGAGGAAAGTGCTCTGATACCACTTGTAATATACCAATTATAAAAAGTATGTAGAACATAAATAAAATGATAGAAATGGCAGAATAACAACAATATAACCAGAACAATCACCACAATAACACTGAAATGATATAAGAATAACAACAATATAACCAGAACAATCACCACAATAACACTGAAATGATATAAGAATAACAAGAGAAATAAAACTTTGATTCTGAAAGCAATGTTCACGGGCCTCTTCGAGGGGGAAACCTCCAGTTGAGCAGAGATCTATTACAATAATATCCAAGCTAGGGTTCTCATACCCTCGACTCATGTTTATACTAAATATGTCTATCAAAAGAAGCATCTAGAGGAAGATCCTTCTAGAAGCAGAATCTTCTATTAGGTCTTCTTACATTCAACTTATTCTGTTTTATTGCAAGGCCTTATTAATATTGACCTTTATTACATCCGAATATATTGTTCTACCTATGTGTGGGTTTGGACCCTAACATAAACTCGGGTAAAACCAACTCAGGTTCTAGGGTTTCAATTCTGTCGATGGATGTTTCTCTGAAAAGGAGTTGGCTGGAACCTTCTTGCAAAGATAACTTCTCAAGTAGACCCTTAGTATTTGGCTGTGTGGATTTGGGTTGATAAATCTTACTTGTTGATGAAGTAGTATGTTTAAGGTATCTTCTTGGTTTCAAAAGTTTTTCAGGGTTGGATACATGCGAGGTATGCTTATCATCTAGATTCTTTCTGGTATTTTTTCGATTAAATGACAGTTTATTAGTTGTGGAGTCGCCAAGTGAAAGATAAAAGTTATCCTTATAATGTATTCAATATTTTTTCACCATCAAAGAAAGAAACTTTACCAATGTCATTCTTCCCAGGGAAAAATAACTTCATTTCTTTGTTCCCTGACAATGGCGCCAAGAAGATGTTGTTCCTGAGTTTACACTTAAGGCTTCAAAGTATAATGTCAATGCATCTGAAAAATAAAGAGAGTTTTTAATATGAAAAGAAAATAAATTCTTTGGGGAAAGAAGCTATGGCTGATTTCTAGGCTGTCTTTGCCTAGATTCCCAATGTTCCTGGATGCTTATGTCCTGTTCAATCACTGCCCATGAACGTTCAATTTCAACCTAGGTGTTAGCATTCTCTAAGATGGTATTAAAAAGGTTTAATGCAATGATGGTCTGACCTGTGAGATCAGGCTCAATATTAGGCTGTCTTGCAACAGGTACAGTCATGGAGAAAAGAAAGTTAAAAGATCTGTTGTTTTTTATGTTTGCTTTTTCTATTTTCAATTATATGAGGAAAGTTCCTAAAATTGAATTAATGATATAACATTTCAGAGGCCGCTTTCCATGTTTGAGTCAAATTTGAAAATAATGAATGTGATGAGAGAAAAACATAAAGCTGTTAAACAAAGTGAGGCATCAATCATAGAAAAATCTTACTCTACTACAGAAGAAGAAAATAGATGAGAAACCTTTAATGAAGCATAAAAGGTAGCAATCTAGCTAACTCACAGGTCTTGTGTTTGCTAATAGAAAACACAGAGGACAATCTGTAAACAATCAGATAACTAAGTGAAACATATAACCACAGTAGATGTTGTACTAAGTTGTGATTAAGCATTCATCAAAGACATATGAATAAAGATGCTGGAATACGAAAGAACAGAAGAACACATAACTCAAGATTGACGAAATATGGAGTCTCTGGTCTGCATTTGTCTTAATTCTCGAAAAGGAGAGATCTCTCTATTACAATCGGCTAGGAAAAAACCTTCTTTAAGTATTTTGGAATTATATTTATACAAAAGGTTACAAACCCTCGACGGTTGGAATTCTCCTTACTCCTATATGCTAATAGTTACAAAATAAAAAGTTGAACCATTTCACTTGGTTGCTTTCTATCTCTCTCTCATACCGACAGAACAAGCATGCATGTGTTACTTCATCGATTATTTGAAGTACTTTCTTCACCTGGCTCGAGACACTTGACGCACCTGCTTAGAAATTATACTAATATTCTTGAAGGCTCTATCACATCCTTTGCCTCAAAAGGATACAACTTTCTCTATAATCTCGACAACCTGTCTTCAATCATTTTACCTTCAAAATTTATTGACTGCAACTGTAAATTTGGCTTTACCATCCATCTATCCATTTGAGCAACTTCAACCTATTTCAACTGTGAAATTTCAATCTGAGCTTCATTTAAGATTTCTTTGATGTCCAGTTGATGCTTTATAACATTGATTTGTCCTAGTACTCCAGAAAAATCATCCTTTCCAATGCCTAGTGATTTTTTATCTAGAAAATCAAAAGCCTCTTCACAATCCTCCTTTATTTCTTTGGACATTATTTTACTCTCAACTATATTGGCCTCCCATGTCTTTAGTATTATATCACCTCTGATTTGTTCTACGACAATCAATTTGGGAGTTACTGGTACCTCTTCTCTAGCCGAAGATACGACTGCTTTTTGAAAGGTGGTCTGGGCCGTAGTAGCCTCTTTTTCTCTGAAACCAATATTATCTAATGATTGATCCATCTCTTGAAAAAAATCTTGGATGATCCATAGCTTAGAAAACAAGATTTTTTATGCTGCTTCCAGCTTCTGATGCAATTCCAGTGCCTGGGCTTGAAACACTGCTATATTTACAACCTTTTTTTAAGTGGAACTTAATTTAGCTTGCAACTGCCTTACTAATTCTTCTTGCTGGATGACCTGCCCTTGACTTGTTTGAGCAGTCTTGTGTACCTCTTCAAGATCAGATTTAAGTTGTTGAATTTCTTGTCCGTCGTTGGCTCTAGCCTATTTGGATCCTTTGCTAACCTCGTTTTTGATATTATTCTCTGTATCCCTTATTTGATATCGTAGCTGAATTATCGTCTGATTCCTCTGCCTCGGCCTTTCTTTAAGATTATCAACATAGAATAAGTTGGCCATTGCAAAATCTCCCAAAGAGCCTGCCACTTATGTAGAAAAATATTCATCTTCCAAAATTTTCCCATCTAATAATACTCTGTGCTTTTTGACCGTTGTACCTTATTTCGGGTGCATTTCTTGTTTCACCACAACTTTCCTCTTCTTACTAAAAAAGAAGTCGAAGGAAGGTATCTCTTCAATAGATATCAGGGTAATATCACTTACATATATAACTTCGAGACTGGGAGTCCCAAAACTTGACTATAAAGGGGTTAATGCTGTAATAGGACTGCCTAACCCTGTGAATTGCATTCCTTCTGTTGTTTTGGAGGTATCAACAGGAGTAGTTGACAATAAAGGAAGTATCATTTGATTCTGTTTTAGAAGTGTCTCGGATTTAAAATCTGTTTCAGACTCTGGATATTCTGCCTGAGAAGTTTCTAATCCTTGTGAAGACACTTCGGGATTCTTTGGGGTTTCCTCAGTAGTCTTTTTACCAAAGGACTTTGGTTCAAAACTTGGAGGTATAATTCCTTGTTCTGGAGGATTGATTATCAATTCTCCTTGTAGTATCTTGGGCAACCCATTTCATCTGTGTTTTTGGAAAGTGAAAAAGATGTCCTGCAGGTCAGGGGGTAATGCTTGGACTCTGTTTAGTACCTCCTCATAAGCTCTGATTCCTTTGAATATGTCATCACAGGGGGAGTCTTCATGCTCATAGATATTCATATTGGATTGAGCTAGGTGATTTCCCGCAATTTGATATGGATCATGCCTTCTTAACTCAATGTCCACCAGTTTAACATCCTCTAATGCTGCAAATTCTACCTTGGAATGGCCAAAATTTAGCAGTGAAAACCTTCCAACCTATAGAGGAAAAGCTGGGAAAAATTTCTTCTGAGTTTCTTTTAGCTCTTTTCCGATGCCTCCTATTATCATTTGGTAATCCACTTCTCTACACACCAGCCTGTCAGGTAGAAACTTTGGGAGAGCATGAGGGGGAATTGAGCATCTGAAAACTCTGATATAAGAGAAATGATCTTCAATAAACCAATCTGCAACTGTTGTAAGGTTTTCCATAATTTGCTATGAAATCTAAGGGGGTGGATAACCATATAATGTTTGATGCACATGAATCACTACATCATGACATATTTCATAAAATAAATCTTTCAATTTTTCTTCCCATAATTTAGAATGATAAAAATGGATAGGTTCTGTGCAGGTTGGGTTCCAGTTCCAATTCATCAATGGAAATGGAGTTATGTAACATATGGAATCCATGACATACACAGACATATAAAAAACTTCATGTTTTCCTTTCGACTTTGCTATTTTGTACTCAACAATTTCTTTGGTTAGGTTATCTGATAGAATCTTAGCCCAATTGAACGTGAAACCCTTGGCTACCTCATGCATGATTGATACCCATTCCATCGAGAAATGAGTAGGGATTTTCCTTGAAAATAGTCTACATAACATCATGGATATATAGACCATATATTCATTTAATGATGCGGTGGCATAAACTCCATGAGAATCAACTCTAAATTTCGTTGGAATTCCCCACCATATTTTAACTATATCTGGGTAGGTTCGGTCAAATTTTGCACATTCCTTTCGTTGAAAATATTATATGAATGAAACATTATAAATATATTTATAAATGGGGGATATCTTGTACATTACTTGAATTTGTATTGGCCTGAAAGAGACGACGACGACCTTTTGATGATTTATGATGCTCCTCGTCTGCACATCAATGTTCTCGAGAGCCCAGTTTATCATGTCATTGTATGGCATGAGCTTCGGCCGTGTAGCTATTTTATGAAGTCCAACCTCTGTTATAACTCTGAGTTTAGTTTCGATCTTATCAGTATTTTCATCTCTAGAATCATTTGGGAAATTTATGACTTCACGCTCCAAGATTTCAAAAATATGCATCCAGGACCTGATTGAATCTACAACATGTGGTGTGGTATAAGACAGAGCGTCTGAGTTTGGATTTGAGCCTTCACCGACCTCATCACTTTTATTCAACGTTTTCCTGGGTGCCATGATGCCTATGATAAAAAGAGAATACCTATTACAGAGGATAAGGCATAAGCTTTTCTTGAATAAAACTTACTACTTTGCTGAAAGTGAGAATGAAATTTGAAATAAAAACTTTTATTCACCCTCAGTCTTCCTTAATTTGAGCGTCCTTCTACGGACGATGAATTTATTTGTTTTAATGAGGAGAGTACAACTAGAGATACATGCGTTACGCTATAAAATATTTTCATTGATCCATAACAAATATTACCAAATTTCAGTGATTCGCGACCGAGAGTTTTGGATGTAACAACATTGAAATATCCCGAAACGCGAATGTGGGAAAAATCAATTTATATTGTTAATTTTTTGGTTAGAGGTTAAATTAAACATGCTTAAGAACTTAATGTTTTCGGGACTTCATTCTTCAGGTTTTTTTGGGCGTGATGAGTGATAATTTCCCGATTCTCAAAATTGCGATTGGTTAAAATTATATTAAGTATGTTTAACTTTTTTTTTTTTAATTAATCGCAATTAAATAAGGAATTCGTGACTTTGTATATTGAGATTTTAAGCTGTCATTTGAGGCGGGATTTCCGAAATGTGAAATTATGATAAGTTTTAATTACCGTTAAACATTCTTAATCGTTTTAATTAACTCAGTTTAATTTTTAAACTAACTTTCGCGACTTCACATATCGGGATTTCGGAGTTCATTGTATGTCAAACTTCTTATATCATGAAACCCTGAAACCAGATACTTTGGAAGCTGTCTTAGTGTTTTGAATTTTTAAACAAAGGATGACTCCAATATTTAAAAAACTTTTAGACCATTGGATTAATCAGAAGGCTTCATTCGACGGTGGTGTCCAGTGCATTCTTGTTCTTGTTTTTATTTAAACAAAAATGAAACTTCTTTTAGTCTAAAGTTTAGAAAAATATATATGTTTCAACACCTCCTACTGAAATTTGAGATGGTTTCATATTTCATTCTTCTCATGGAATAAAAATCTGAAAGGAGTATATTCCATGACTTTCTCTCACCCCAAAATCTACGGAAAGCTTCCCTCAATTTATCCCGTGTGCTAATCAACTGAGGATGCAAATGTCTGAACCATGCTTTGGCATATCCTTGTAAGGATTGAGAAAAATTCCTCATAGACACATCATCATGTTCGATCTCAAAAAGGTCTATGAAATTATCAAAGACCTGAGTATGTTTTTCAGCTGATTGTCCATCAAGATCTCCATCGAACCTAGGAAGATACTTATAGTGTTTCAGAGGAATGTCATGAAGGATGGAAGAAATTTTAAGAGGACTATATCTTTCTTGAATCTTGGAGGGTGTAGGATTAAGAACAGAAGGTACAAGCTCAACTTTGGTTTCATTAATCTCACAAGAATGATCATGAACATCATATGGCTCAGAGGAAGGAGCTTGGTGAATATCGGTTATACAAGAAGAAGGAGGTATACCTACAGTTTGCAATGAAGGATATACAAGGGTAGAGCTCTGGGATTCATTCAAGTGAAGAAATATTCTTTTGAAAAACTCAGGAAAGGACAAGAAGATATTGATCAAACAAAAAAGTACTTCTTGAACTAAACTTAAGCTTGAGTACCTTATGTTGTAGGAAAATCTGCCTGTGGACAAGTAGATCGACCTCTAGGGCTTGACCTTAACCCTAGACAGAAAATTTATTAACGTGGACACTAAATTTCTTTCGAATCTATCTAAACTAATACACGAGAAGGAAGGATGATAGAAGTACCTTTTTATCGACGTTTGTCCCTGCACGCTCCGAGTTGTGCTCCAATCTTTTGCTCCTCACTGAGAACTGTGGGCAAAACAATATACGACCACTTCCTACTCTACTGACATTAGATTGAAAATAGATCTATCACTAAATGATAAGTTCATGTAACACTAGACACAAACTAGAAAGAAACAGGCCAAGCATGTCATATTAATGAGAATAACGACAACAATACTTACAATTGTAGATGCGAATGCGACAGCTTCGTCGAGTCCTCTTCGTCTAACCCTTGCCTAAAAGATCCAAGACCGGATGGAAGCAGCTTCACTAATCAATCTTCTTTGGCTAACTGCAAGTTTCCTCCAAGATCATAAGTTTCACATATCCAATTCTTCCTCCTCTTCATCACCATAGAGCTTGCTTATATAGGCTAGGAAGGGCCTAACCACTTTAGTTATGTTTAGAACCAGTTGGAAACCTCCTCCTTGGATCAGAGATCTTTTGATAGAACCAAGAATTCAAGCTCAACCGCCTCCCAAACTCGAATGATTCTCCCCTTATTCTTCTCACCGGGCTAACAATTTACCCAGAATGGAGAGCGCTCCCTCAAAAGGGGCATCACAGCGCTAGAACACTCCAGAGAAGGCCAAGGGAAGCACCAACGCTTCAAATATGAGTAGCGCTTCTGCAAAGGGGTGGAGAAGCGCTACAACACTTCTGAAGCATGGTAGAGGGGTGCCAGCACTTCTCAGGCAGTTTTAGGGGAGCGTTCCCCTTCCAAACTCTTGATTAAGAAGCCTTCTTAGGTGTTAAGAGATGTTTGACTCCAGTGAACCAGTTTCTTCCTT
>JASDQU010738365.1:207757-225792 GCA_032191745.1 Picea mariana | reverse complement strand
AGTAGATATTGTACAAGGTTAGAATTTACAATAACATGTCATCATTTCAACATGTGTGATTACATTAATGGAAGCAAAATATAATGAAGTTGTGACATCCACTTCTGGAAAAACCAAGTGGCTGGTTTCTTTCCTTCATGGTATTCCTCTTGATTCACTAGTAATCCTTCTTCCTTCACGAGTACAGGCACAATCCTTTTGTATTTCTTTGGACGAAGCTCTAGATTAAGCTTCCAACAATTAGTCTTTTGATGTCCACTCCTGTTGCAATAAGTGCACTGATTTTTTGGCATCCAGACCTGTTTATCCTTATGTTTCTTCCATTGTGGATTTGAGTCTTTATGTCGTGTTTCCTTCCTACTCGACATAGGTTTACTGTACAAAGTTTGTCTCTTCCATCACTTGGAAACACAATGCTTGGGTGAATGAAAAAAAGTACATGGATACATATTCCACAAGTTTTGGATTACATGATTATGTTTTTTATAATAAAAAAGAGAATTGATAAAAACATGACCTTTATACCTTCCTTGCTGATCTTCACTTTGATTTGGAGATGAATTGCATTCACTATCACAATCCTGGAGAGATACGCCATTACCTTTCGTGAAGTGTTCCTGCAATTTCTTAGGCTGGCCATTTGAAGCATTACTTGCTTTCGAAGTTTTGGAACCCATCTTGGAGGATGCTCCAATATCCACTTCACCATATCCCAATCCTAAATATTGAGGCCTTTACACAACCTCAATGGGATTAACGATACCTTGCCCCTCTATTCCAAGGCCCTTTCCTTCATAACCCATCTTGGTTAGCAATCTCAAACCTATACCTCTTGTATGTTTTTCAAATGTACCAAAACCATCTTGATGGGAACAAGGAAAATTCGATGAATGAACTTCATGGCATAGCTCAGAGATGTTTTCTGAAACAGATGTAGAAGGAACTTCCTTCAATCCTTATTTTTCTTTTTTGTTCTTTGAAGCTTTCTCTTGAACCACTTTGGCCTCTTCTTGGGATGCAATTGCCAACAACAGTCCTCATCATGCCCCTATTTGTTGCAATGTTTGCAAGAGGGATTATCTTCCTTTCTCGTAACTACATTTGAATTCTTTCCATGCCACTTCCATTTGTCCTCTTTCCTTGAAGATGATTCCCCTGATAGACCAACACTTGTTTTCCCTTCTTCAATGTGTGTCGCTTGAATAGAAACCTCATCAAGATTAGTTCATCCAAAGATGAATACAACATTTAGAATATGTGTAGGTAAACCTCCTATATACTTCATAAGGTTTTCTTGGGTATGTAAAGGAATATCTAACATTAATTTCATTTTACAAAATCCATTTGTGTATTCTTGCACTGTTTTTCCTTTTCTTAGTTTTAAATCTTGCCATTCAATTAACACTTTCTCTTTATAACCCAAAGGATAGAATTTATTTCTAAGTGCAGAAATAAAACTTTTCCATGATGGAAATACATTACCCACTTGTTTCATTCCAGTTTGTAACTTTCTTTACCACCACATGAGTGTTGTGCTTGCAAGTCTCAATGATTCCAACTTGATTTGTGTGGCCTCATCCTTGATCTGTTGCACATTGCAATAGACCTCCATCTGTTTGAACCAATTGTCAAGTCTCTCTACATTAACTTCACCATCATACATGGGTAATTCGAATTTAACATCAAGTTTTAATAAAGGCATTTCATTCTTATGTTTATGAACATGTTTCTTTGCATTGGATTTAGAACTTGAACTTGAAGAAGAAGGAGAAGAAGGAGGTGATTATGGAGGTGAAGGAGGGATTTGAGGAGGATCCTATCCTTGTTCACTTTTTCCCTTTGAATATTCACCCAGATTTGGTCTTTTCCATTCCAAGTAATCCTCATACAAAACTTTCACCATCTCCGACATAGCAAAGAAAGTTTTGTGAAACTCTTTCTCATCCTAAGAAAGTCCCTCTTCCGATGCCATCTTCACGCTGTGAGAAGTTCTATTTCTCAATCCAATTAATGGATTCTCTGCAACAAGACTGCCTTCATCACGAAGTAGCTTTTCCCTGGTTAACATGAAAAACTCAAATCCAAATGTCAACTAGCTCTGATACCACTTGATCCAAAAAGATCTTTTACATGACTATGGTTGAGTTATTATGCATGTGTTAATTAACCAATTAGGAATCTTAAAGAAAGAGGAAGAATTATCAACTAAATATAGTAGCCATATGAACAAGTACATAACTAAAATGAAGCATAAAAAAACAACAAACCATAACAATAATGTGATAATGGAGTTCGACAATCTCGCCTACATCTCCGTTCTTTGTCCCAATGGCATTTTATTATTTCCGTCTGAAGCTTTACAAATACATCATGATAGTTCCAAAATGTTACAACAATGAGCTTTTCATGTTCTACTAGATCTCATGAACCCATTAAAACTGACGACACCCAAATCGGATGAACGAGGCTTCCAGAAATGGCCCGCAAAGGTGCTCTCCTCAATGGCTTCCCTGCATGACAATGGCTTTGGCTCAACAATCTGGAAGAATAAACCTGTTCTAAACCTCTCCCATGGCCTCAAGAAGGCCTAGTTTATATATATCTGAAGTTGGTTACCATCTCCCAACTTCCTCCCAAGATCTGGCCTCAAAAAGGGCCCAATATCCCCCAATATTGGCTAAAAATCTACAAAACTGCTTATAAAATCATTAAAAAATATTTTAATAAAGTTAAAAAATCCACTGTATGAATAATAATGGGCACAACCCCCTGGATATCTGGGCCCTGGTCATATTAGGTGTCTGCATGTGGCCTTGCACATAACCTGGGCGCGATGGCCCCTTAGCTACTTTGGCACCTGGCTATATGGTGGTGGTCATGTGGCCAATCTTAAACTCCACACACTAAACAATGGATAGATCCTGATATATTAGCCCGTGGTTTATCCCTTGGTCAGTGGGCTAGCCTGACCGACTGGGATAAACCTTTAACCACTACGCCAATATAGTGGATCCGGGTCACATGCCAACTCACCACGCAATTGGGGGCTAATGATTATCCATTACCGTGCCGTGTATAGAAAGGTTATGGTTACATGCTGAGATTGTATGGAGTGCATTCCGCCGGGAGCTAGGGCTAGGACCAACCCTATTTTCTGCCCAATCTACTAGCACCCAACTTCAAATAAAATCTACTCCATATAATGTTAAGTCCCATAGTGAGGGTGGGGTGGCTAGCCCGACCCTACCAAGAATTTTCCCGGTGGAGAGGTCATGTGTTCGAACCTCATGGAGACCAATTTTTTTTTTGAAAAGGCCTACTCAGCCAATACCTGGGTGCCACATGGCAGCCCACGTTTGGGCCATGTGGCACCGCTCTATTTGCTAAGTACAAAGCCATGTGTCAGTTTCCCAATGGTCCACTTGTCTACGACTTCACTACCCTGTCAGCTAACCATACCCTACTGTTATCATTGAAATTTTGTCCACAAATGGTTATAGGAATCCAACATCTTCAAACAACTATTAGTTCACCCATGGACCAAAAATGACCAAAAATGCATTTCCAAAAGGCCCAAAACTATACAATCAACAATAAAATCAGCATGCGCTAAGACTACACAAGGAGCGCATGCACATGTGCCATTCAAAAATGCAGGAAAAAGCACACATGTGCACGATGTGTGACTGTGGATGCAAAAAACTGCACATCCCTCAAAACGACGCATTTATGATATTGGTCGGCCTCCCACCCACTTCTGGTTCAACTTCCAAGTCAATTTGACATCCAAATCTTGGCTGAATCCGGTTGGGTGGCTAGTCAAAGACCTAAGGGTGCCCTAAATGGCCCTTTGTTCACACTAAAAGATGGTTAAATAATGCCTCAAAGTTATGCTATAAAAAGAGGCCATGGGTGCACTACATTTTCAAGGAATTCATTTGTATTGTTATGCTACTGATATTCTTTTGAAGGATCCTCTTTCCTCATAAATAGCATGCTAACACCATTTTAGTTAGCCATTCATATCACCTCTAGATTGGATGTGCTTTGGATTCTCTTCACCATTTCATTTTAGTTCCTCACTTGTAAGAAGAGCTCAATATTTGGGGGTCCAAGAGCCCTCTCTTGGAGGAAGAGGGGACCCAAAGTCTCCCTTTCTCTTTTGTGTTTTCTTTCCACTAATATAATCCTTTCCATTGGTGGCAATGAGTCTTGTTTTTTTCTTGTTCTAATGTCCTTATGCACTATAGTTTAATTGCTTTTATCATTCTTAGTTTAATTCTTTGCTTATCTTTTATGCTTTACACTTCTAAATATTTCCTCTACTACTGTCTTGCCAACCGGGCTTGTAGGCACCCCTATTTTTCTCATTTAGGTGACAAAAGAGGTGCAACAGATTGACGAATCCACTGGGGAAAGGTATCAATTTCCTACCCCATTTGGGTTATTTTAGCTCTTCTTTCTGTTTATTTAACCTGTAGGAAACATAACCGGCCCAAGCTGATTTGCAGAAAGCCAAATTAAAAGCTGAGCTATGAGAATTTCATCTGGAATTTTATTCATAGCTGTGTAACAGACATGCATGGGTTTTTTGACCCACAGGTGTGTCTTCAGTGCATGTGCATGAAAACCACTATATTTCTCAGTTCCTTATGTGCACCTGCGCCCATAAGTCACATTTATTTCATGCATTGGCGCTCACAGCGCCTTTGTCTATTCTGAGATTTGCGCATCTGTGCAGAAAAACACACATTGTAAGCTTTTTGTGATCTGTGGAGGGTCCATAGCCTTCTTAAAATTGATTCCATGCATATTGTAATATGCACCACACTTCCATTCCCTCTCCATATAAAGGGATTAGTAAAAACATAGGCACTTAGGGGTTAAAATCATTATTTTTCCTCTTTTTATTTTTTCATTTTGCCACATGGATGGCTTGCTTTGACTAAAGTTCAGTTGGAATCATTCTACATCACATATAAAACTTGCATTGGGACCAGAAATTGGATATCAATCATTGAGTATGCTCTTCTCTCGCGCCCTAAAGCGATGTTGAGAATCAGAAAGATATTGAAGGAAAATTTCATCTCCCTTAAAAAGACAAAATCTTTAGAAGAGGACAACAACCCCCTTGAGACTCCTCTTAGTTTATTTTTCAAACACATCTTAAAATTGTAAGGGCCCATACATGCCCACATGCTACAAATATAGGATAGGGTTGAAATTTAGTTTCTTATATTAAATCACTAGGGAATTTTAAAGGTTTTGTAATGGGCCCATACATGTCCACATGTCCACAATCTAGGATAGTTTCAAAGATTTCTTAGATTAAATCACAATAGGGAGTTAAAGGAATAGTAAGGACCCACATGTCCACATGCTAGTTTCCCAGGGACTTTAAAATTCCACAAGGTTGTACCAATGACATTTATTTAATTAGGTAATCAAGACTTGTAAGGACCAAGCGAAGTCCACATGCAGCAAGGTGACACCTAAATTATTAAAAGTATTGGCACACTTTCACTTGTTCATACACAAAGTCACTACTCACTCACATAGTTTTTCATCTCGAAACGTGGAGGTTGAAGTAAGTTTCCTCTAAAGGGATTCCGAAACACCCCATCCTTTTCTTGACGAAACTATCCACTCCCCCTTAATTTCAACGAGATAGGCTCACACCCCCAATCTCTCAAACAAAAACATCTAAAATTATTCTAAAAATTCACTAAGTTTTCCTCCATAGGAGGTGCCATAAGAAATTTTTTAGTCTAGGTAGGATTTCAGGGATAGGCATCCAAATAACTCCCCATTGCCTGGTTCTCACATCTTCAAACAATAGAAGTTGTCAAATATGAAACTTTAAATCCTCCAAGTCAAGTGTTCCTAACACCATGAGGTAGGGAGATACCCATGAAGGGTTGAAGGCTGAGGTCCAGTTGTTCTGTGCATCCCCCCTTGAGGCACCCACCTCTTGGATAGGATCCAACCCATGACCCATTTCTTAGGACGAAAATCTAAATGCCACACTTTGACCGAGGTACCTAGTGACCAAATTTTAGGACATCTACCCAGGTGGCAATTGTGGTCTGCAATTGCACCTTGATCAGATTTTGTGTGGCTATTGGGAAATATTGCCAGCTCTTTCGGGATATGCACCCTCTACCCCTCATTATAACTGATTACTTCATCCTTCACTAGTTCCTCTTCCAGTGGCTTCAGACCCCACTGTTGAGTGCTGGTCCAGTGCTGTTTGAGAGGAAGGACGTTATGTCTTTTAGGACATGAGCATTTGTTTTCTTTGTTCTCCCACGCAGATAAAATCCGCCTACCCACATATATGCTTCTTTATCAATTGATTTATGTATGTTGTTCTTGTGATTACATACAATTGTGAGATATATTGTGAAGTTATAAGTTATACAAAGTCTCTTGTTCATTAATTTGTCTCATCACCATTTTCACACATCCACCTTGCTAGTCGGACATCATAGGGGACCCACATAATCCCCGTCATTCCAGATGCTTTCTAAATCTCCCTCCCATTCTAAGGGGGTTTCCTAGTCTTGCCAACTCATCGACCATACTTTCCCACACCCTTGTGAGTGATACTGTCTTGGGATTAGCCTTTCTTGGTTCCACTTTGCTTGGGTCCACTTCCCAAGGTCAAACATCCCCAAACTCTCCTTTACACGGAAGCAGGGGGCCAACTTCTTCTAAAGGGGGAAGTACAAACCCACCTAGTCCCCCTCAAGGGTCAGGTACGCAAAACACTCACACCATGGCTGGAAATAATCCTCCGCCACCACCTCATATGACCTACTTGGCTTCCCTCAACATATCGGATCTAACTAAACTCACCAATGATCCTATATTGCACTACCTCACATGGCCTGCAATGCCTACAAAACTGCCTTCAGACATCCCCAAGTTTGAAGGAAAATCGGGAGACAATCCCGCCAACCATATCACAAACTTTTACTTATGGTTCTCTTCAAACAACATCACAAATGATTCCATTCAATTAAGGTTATTTCAACGTACACTCACTGGCCCATCAACTAAGTGGTATGTAGAAGACAAATTTGGATCCCATGTGACCTTTGAGTCCCTGGCCAAAGCTTTCTTAACCTTATTTCAACTACTAATTCGTCATGAAAATGGCTTTGAACTACTCTCAGAATTTAAACAAACCTCCACCATGCACATTGCTGACCACATTCATGAATGGCATCGATGACGTAGTCTCTGCAAAGGTGAAGCTACTCCACAACAATGTCTCAATTGGTTCCTCAAATCACTTGTTTCCTTCCTTGCTAAAGATGTGGCCGCCACCTTCCCCCAGTCTGAAGAAGAATCCATTAGCAAGGCCCAACAATTCAAACTCATTTACTCACAGTCAGGGTACTTGTATACGGTACTACCTGATGCCCCGAGACCCGTGCCATTTGGCCAGGACAAACCTGGGATGTCTCACTCAACAGATGGATTGATTGGTACCACTACACACCACAATTCACACCCCCAACAACCACCAATGTATGGAAAACCTCAATATCCACCAGCATATGGAAGACCCCTTATTATAATCCTCCCCCTTATCCACAACCATTCCCCTTGACCTTTTCTCCACCCACCAGTGGACCACCGCCAACACCCACGATACGCCCCACAACCCAACCTAGTTCCAGTACCCCCTCCACCTCTTATACTCTAATCACTAGTGAAAGCACCACTCCTTCCTATGCATCCTACGGATCATTACAACAACATAATCTGTACTTTCCATTCCCTTGTGCCCCCCAACCCATTCCTTCACCACAAGGACAACCACATACTGGGGTTAATTTTGTTCAACCCTCTCCCGTTCAGCAGTATCAAAATTTTGAACAACTAAATATGACTAATCCATCCCATCAGTCGAACAATTCTAGAAAGAAAGGAAAAAATTGAAACAATAATAATCTCGGACCAAGAGGAAAGCAGAACCAACCTGCAGGGAGAAACCAGAACCAGGAGAACCAGAATTCCCAAGGGGGAAATAACAACAAATTCAAAGGGAAAAAGAACAATATTCGGAAAAACTTCCCTTGTGCCCTTTGTGGTGAGTATGGCCATTATACCCACCATTACCCCCAAATTGCAGACTTCAAATGGATGAAAGAATCTGGTAATGGACCACGTCCTCCAGCCCCACCTACCCTCCAACATGCCCCACAACAATATGTGTAGCACCCACCCCCGATCGTGTTGCAAAACATCAAGGGGTGATGAACACCCGACAAGAGATGCAACTTGCCCCACCACAGGCAGGACCATATCACAACCCAGGCACTTCTGTAGATCAAACTATCCTCCTCACTAGTGTGTAAGAAGTCCTTCTACAAACACACAGTCGTCAATACAATGCACCCTTTGACCCGACTCCCACTACTTCAGAGGCCACCCCAGTCACAACTGGCCCACCTTTGATTATTCCGCGATCTAATACTGAAACACCTCTTCACATCCCTCACATCCTATTACCCAGGAACGTCCACAACCCTCAAGCTAAGGCAACCCACAATTATAGTCTGGTCGATGACTTGGAACAATCCCCTGCTGCCATGTCAGTCTTAGAAGTTCTTCAAACCTGTCCTACTCAACGAAAATCATTAATTTCCACCCTGGGGGTAGTCGACCCTACTGATACTCGACTCATCACATTTGATCTCGATAGTGGAGAAACCCATCTCCTCGCTCTTGTCTCTTTTCAAATACCGGTTAAAATACAGAATATCATAGTCCACCACTGCATTATTGATGAAGGTGCATCCACTTGCATCATGTTCAAAACCATATGGTAGAAACTTGGCTCTCCAGAGATAATACCCTCCACCATTACTCTGAGGGCTTATGACGGATGACCCTCGTCTCCCGAGGGGATCTTCCAAAACATCCTTGTCGAACTCGGGGGAAAAACCATCCTTATAGACATTGAGGTTATCAATGCCCCACTTGACTATAATATTTTGTTTGGTCACACCTACATGTATTCTATGAAGGTCGTCACCTATTCCGTGTTTCGAACGATGATGTTTCCCCATAACAAAAAGATCATTACCATCAATCAGGTATCACATTATGAGCCTAACCCTTCATCCAACATCGACAACATCCTCCCTTTTGTCCACACTAATCTAGATGCCTATCCACTCATCGAGATGGCCCCCATATTTTTTAAGGACCCATCCTTGCTAGGGACATACCATAGAGAACCACCGCTCATCCATCCCTCAGCACAAGTATGCGTCATTTCCACCAACAGAATGACAACTGAAGATACTCTCCCTCCCACCGAGGCCTCTTTCACCCCTGACGTCCCACTAGTCACATAATACCTCCCTCAGGAATCTCCTGGAACTTGTTCATCTCTACCCGTCCTTGATCTTCCACTCCCCAAGGGCAATATCCCAATTTGGGAAACATTCCCCCAATCCATTACCCAAATCCCTTTCTTTTACCCCCCATCAGGTGTACAAGCTTTCCAGGTAGCCACAATGCTCACCCTCCCTAACATGGTGTTGGCAATCCCAGTATGGTATCTACATCCACCTGAGATGGCCCCTCAACCATCCCTCCCTCCCCAAATAGAAGGAATCCTGATGCAGATTCCCATACTTACCCCCACCATCCCACCCACACTCCCACTCACTAGCACCCCTTCTACAACTGGGGGCAGACGGAAAAAGAAAGAGCCCACTGCTCCACTTCCCCCACGTGTCCAGCCTCCTTGCACTCTATGCGAGAAAGACGAACACCCCACAAAAAAATGCCCATCTCTACCTGAGCTACACAATCTAATTCAACTCCCTCGAGCACCACCACTGCTCGTCGCTTCATCCAGTACTATCGCTATCTCCCCTAACATAAATAGAAAAGGATTGTGAACCAAATTTGCATGTGCCATCTGTTCATAATATGGCGATTACACACACCATTGTCCAGCCTTACCTCAATTCCGAAGGATGCTAACAACCGTACGCCAGAGATTTCATCAATAACCCAACCCAACACATGTCACCGACATCCATTATGTCATGAACTCAGTCAACGAATGTATGAGATGTCCCTGCTCTCTATGCGGATCACTTGATCATTTCACATATCAATGCCCTATGATCATTGAATACAGGCATCGCCAACTAGCCCTAATTCCAAATCCTACACCCCCCCTCCAACAGGACCAATGAATACCCCTACCCCATCACTTGATGTGGTTCATATCTTCTCACCGGAACATGAGGCACTCCCTACTCCCCCATGGTTCCTGGATGATTTATATGAGGATTTGCCCCCAAATCCCCCCAATTCTCCAATTCATTTCCCCACGGAAATTCTACGCCCGACTACCATTTTCAACACACCATATCTCAATATTTGGTTTATGTTGAGTGAACCATTGCAACCTCCTTGTGATACCCCCTCTACATTGTCACCACCAGAAAACAACCCCATGGTGACCATCACCAAAGTTACTCCTCTCGATCCCCTATATTTTCGACAGTTTCACTGCGACGAAGACATCCTTGAAGAGTTAAGTAAACCTGATTTCCCATGGGACGTTCTCCATCAAAGAGCGCTTTTTCCTTCACAGGAAGCCTTCGCGCCTCCTGACCCAAACCCCATATACGCAGTCAAAACCAAATATTTTCTCCCAACGGGTCATATAGATTGGTTCAATAACCCTATCCCTGCCCCTGACGCTTTTGAAGAAGGCAATATGGCCAATGTTTCCCCCACCATAAAAATCGATATTTCCATCAAATCTGGGGTCGTAGAGGAAATCACCATTGGCGCCGCATGCTCTCCTAAGGAAACCACTGCCTACAAAGCTCTCTTCCAGGAATACCAAGATATTTTTGCGTGGTCATACACAAATATGCCTGGCCTTGACCTCTTTATTGTCGAACATCGTATAGACACTTGGCCTGATATCACACCTATCCATAAAAAACAACGTCCGCTACACCCATCCAAAGCAGCGACCATCAAGGCTGAAATTGAAAAATTACGCGCTACAGGGTTCATCTACCCCATCGCATATACATCATGGGTCACCAACCCCATTCCTGTCAACAAAAAACATGGAACTATTCACGTCTGTACGGACTTCCACGATCTCAATCACACCTGTCCCAAAGACAACTTTCCAACACCCTTTATTGACCAAAGTATTGATGATTGCACTAGTCATGAGGCTCTGTCCTTCATGGACGGTTTCTCTGGCTACAACCAAATTCAAATTCACCTAGCTGATCAGTACAAAACTGCATTCACTACCCCTTGGGGCACTTTTGCGTATCGTGTCATGCCTTTTGGCCTCAAGAATGCTGGAGCCACTTTCCAATGTGCCACGACATACATTTTTCATGATCTAGCTCAAATCATTCTCGCCTATTTGGATGTTCTCACCACTCGCTCCAAAAAATGCACTCAACACCTAAATGACTTACAGATTGTATTCCACAGGTGTCGTCAGTACAATATCCAATTGAATCCCCTCAAGTGCGTATTCTGCTTCACTGCTAGACACCTCCTTGGATTCATCATCTCCCAACATGGCATCACAGTCGACCCCCTCAAGGTCCAAGCCATCATGGAAATTCCCCCACCACATAATTTATGCCAACTGCAAAGCCTACAGGGCAAAGCTAACTTTTTACGCTACTTTGTCCCTGATTACGCCACTTGGGCACATGGTTTCCTTCGCCTCTTACATCATGGTATCCCATTCCAATGGGATGAACATGCCCAAAACTCTTTTGATGATCTCAAAACAACCTCTCCAATGCCCCATTAACTATCCCACCTGACTATAATCGCGACTAAATCCTCTATATCTCGGCCTCAACCATCTCAGTAGCAGGAGTTCTCATCCAACTAGGAGATGATGATCGAGAGCATGTAATTTACTACATTAGTAAAAATATTTTAGGGACACCCTTGAAATACAAACATGAAGAGAAATTAGCCCTTGCAGTTGTCCTCACAGTCTAGAAATTGCACCATTACATCTTGCTTCAAACTACCAAAGTCGTAGCAGATTCCAAACCCATGCAATGCTTGCTCAACCAATGACAAATTAATGGTAAATTTGCCCGATGGATCATCATCCTTTAGGAGTACGACCTCAAATTTTCAACACCCAAGAGTAAGAAATCCCTCACCCTCACCTAATTAATCATGACATTTCCCTCCGATACCACCCATACCCCTGTCAATTCTGACTTCCTCGATGGACATCTCTTTTACATCTCCTCGGATGACCCTTGGTATGACGATCTTCTCATATACCTCCTAACAAAGAAATTCGGAAACCACCTCTCTCGAGACGATCATTGACATATTCATAACCAGGCTCCCCACTACCTGCTTATCAGTGATATCTTATATCGGCGAGGGGTTGACATTGTACTCCATCGATGTTTGAATATCGACAAGGCTGATCGAGTCTTGAATGACTGCCACAATGGTGCTTGTGGGGGTCACCTCTCTGGGATGTCCACTGCTCAAAAAATCATTCGCGCCGATTATTTTTGGCCTACACTGTTTCATGATTGCATCCACACTGTGAAATGATGTGACAAATGTTAGCTTTATGCCAACAAAGCATGAGAACCACCTGCTCTTCTACACTCAGTCATTACTGCCGGACCCTTTTGAAAATGGGGCATAGACTTCATGACTTGCAACCCCCCATGTAGCAATGGACACAAATACATCATCATTGCAGTCGATTACTTCACTAAGTGGGCTGAAGCCATGCCTACATTTAACAACACCGCTGACACCGCAACACGCTTCTTCTTCAACCACGTCATCTTCTGCTTCAGAGTCCCACTACAAATAGTCTCCGATCACGGGGAACACTTCGAGAATGAGATCTTTATTGAACTCTCCTCTCGGTTAGGATACTCCCATGAGTTTGATTCCCCATACTACCCTCAGTCCAACGAAAAGGTAGATGCGGTAAACAAGGTCCTCAAAACCATGTTGCAGTGCATGATTAACAAACATAAGACCAATTGGCATCATATGTTATTTTCTGTGCTATGGGCTTATCGCATGATAGTTAAAATGACCACTGGTTTCACACCATTTCATCTAGTCCACAGGGTCGAGGCCACTCTTCCCATCGAGTGTGAAATTCCCACCTTACGCACCGCTATTGAGCTATTATCCAACACTGCCCCAATGGAGTAGCATTTGCTGAACTTAGAGTCCCTGGATGAGAATCGTCGATCTTCATTATAGAACAATGAGGCAACCAAAAAATGGTCAAAGGCCACCTTTGATTGCCACATCAACCTACTCTCATTCAATGAAGGTGACCTCATCCTTGCTTATGATATCGCTCACGACACCCTCATCCATGGAAAATTCGAGTCACTTTTGCATGGACCTTACATCATCCAACATTGTCTCACTAAAGGTGCATACATTCTGTCCTCTCCTGAAGGCCACCCTCTCAAAGAACCCGTCAACGGGTTGTACTTAAAGAAATTTTACTCCTAAGCATAGCCATTCTACACTAGGATTTTCTTTTTTGTATGTTTTTTTTGAGTTTTTAATCTTCTTTCCACACACCTTGCATCTAATTACCATTTGTGTTATTGACAGGTGCCTCCTCCATCGACCTAGCAAATCAGTTACACGGATGAAGCTAGCCGTTGGACACAGAATCTTTCTTCGGACGCTTGGGCCCTCTATTCCGCCTCACATGAACTGCTCCACTCCAGCGACATATGTTTGGGCTCAGTAAAAATCAACCAAGTAGAATACACTGCTGTCATTGGTCTCCTCACCGAGGCTAGCCACCATCATATTCTTCACCTTAGCATCTTACTAGATTTCCAACTTGTCATCCTTTAACTCAACAATGTGTACCGTGTCCACGATCCTTGCCTCTTTCACAAATACCTGCAAGTTAGACTTTTAGCTCAACATTTTGATTCCATTACATTTACACATATTCAAAGACAACTTAATCAAATAGTAGATAACATGGCTAACCTAGTGTTAGATTGGCATTTATCGCATCAAGCTACCAGTACGCATACATCAAACAACAATAATATGTCACAACATATAAATTAGACATCATCAACAAAAAACATAAAACACATGATAACATCACAAAGATTCCAAAATGTATATCCATATATATATATATATCGGTCAAATGTGCCATCAAAATGTTTACAAAAATATATATAGTACATATACAAAATCCGTAGGCTGGTGAACCAACTCACCCTTATCGATACAAAACTGGCGTCACCACACCAAGTAGGCTCGCAGGCCTATATAAATACCAAAAAATACAAAAGTACATATAGAGACACTCATTGTGCCTCTAGAGCACCACCACCCGACCCTCTCTCAAGAGGCAGTACCCCACCAACTATCGGTCCCTCTAGCCCTGGGGGAAACTGCCCAGTCATCGCAACACCTGCTACTACTACTCTACATACCATGGTTCACCACACCAATGGAACACCCATGCACTACTCCAGTTCCCCCTCATCCTGGATCTGTGACCACATGCCCTCGGGCACTCCCTGTAGCACCGCCTCCAAGCAACGACGAATATCCCCGAAATATTCCCAGGCCTCCACTAGAGGAGCATGTGAAGGCCCTACCCCAGGGTCATCAAATTGGTGCCTCTGTCCTTCTCTCTGCCCCTCAGCTGGCCTCACACCACCCTCATCCTGTCGCTGTCTCTCCCCATCTTGTGGCTCTCTCTATGGAGGTCTCACTGGTGCCCTGACCAACTCAACCTCTCGACCACGTGGTTCGACATCTGCACACACAACAAACAAATGATAACATCAACATCCATCCATACATCAAACTATATATGCTATACTATATAACTATCAAATCATCAAAGAAAATACATCCACATACCTCTCCGGTCAAACACCTCACTAGGGGGAAGCACCATCTCAGGGTCCTCCCGGAAGTCTACCCCACTGTACGGGTACTGGAAAATAATCTGTGGCATCTGATGCCACACTCATGCAATATCAGGTGTAAAATAGTGCCCACCCTCCCCACCACCATGGAGAAACAAGATCGTCCCCCACCACCTCAGTCACGGCTCTCTCACCCCTGGCATGCCCAAAATCACTCTAGGGCGCAACATCGACAACCTTTCTAAAAACCACGCCACCAAGATAGACCCAAAGGTGAACTCCCCTGAGTCTATAGCACGATACCTATCAAGATTCCCTACCATCTTGGCATGCAACATCACACCCCAGGAAAAATTCTCACCCGCCAGTTCCCTCTGCATCACCCTCAACTGACCCCCACTATTCCACTGAGTCACGAGAGACCTGTATACTCTCACCACCATCGCTACCACACAACTATGTACAAGGGAATCCATCACCCCAGTGCTAACCACAGAACCCGACATGAAGTTCTCCCCTAGACAATACCTCTGGGATAGGGTAACCAACTTCCCATCCCCGGGTAGCATGGGATCCGCCGGTAACTAGGTTCCCCAAAACGGGAGCCCAATCAGAAAGTATATATCCTCCAATACCGTGAAAGATAGCTCCTCACCCAACACAATGACGAAATGCCAATCCAGATCCCATATCCTAATCAGGATCTGCAGTAAAAACTCCTAGGCTCGTATCAGGGGGCACTCAAAGAACTTCAACAACCCACAAGCTGCCAAAGTATCACAAACCACTGACTCCTCATTGGTCACTGCCTCCCTCAAACGTGACCAATCCCTCTCCCTCTAATGAATCAACATCGTCAAACCTAGTCACCTGCATCCACATATACAGTACTCGATCAACAACCATAACCCATTAAAACATTTGAAAATATCCAAAAAGTCCAATATTTACACTTTTCATCTTTGCCTCAAAGGCACGGCTGTTTTTCCCCACAGGTGCACACATATGCGCACCTGTTTATCCCACAGTTGCACACTCATGCACACCTATTGGCGATACAGGTGCGCACACATGCGCCTCTATCACATAAATAGATGCGCCTTAGGGCATGACTGTTGGTCACATAGTTGCACACACATGCACGACTGTTAGAAACATAGCCGCGCATGCATGTGCAACTATGATCCACACAGGCGCACACCCCATGTGCACCTGTTTTCTTTGCTTGAGCACCCCCATGTGCGGCTTTCCAAAATATAGTCACGCACTCATGCGTGGGAATCCTTTGATCGCCCGCGTAATAGGGGCCCCACACTCACTAAAACCCCCTGTACGACCCTTGTACACCCTGCCCAAAAAATAAAACCCTAAGTCCTATGCAGGAGGATACGACAACTAACCTGAAACTCCCAGATCCTAGAACGACTACCTCGATCGCCTAGAATCTCCAAATATCCTCTCAAATAGCTCGTCCACTCACTAAGACAACAAGTACAAATGAGGTGGCATTGTGGGCCCTACAACTATATATAATCTTTTTTTCCAACATTCTAGACTAAATTCTGGGAGCTCCGAACGTCCATTTTTTGATCCATCTTCAGCCACAGGACCAGAATCCCGTCACCTACACAATCATATTCCCCAGGCCACTTTCCATCCTCCTCCCCTAGGGAGCATTTTTTATTATACCCACACTCAGGTACGTGTGCTCACACTCACTTCTTATTGAATAACTATCATATGTTCTTTCTCTTCAGATATTGTTCACGACGGGTATTCAATTTTCATGTGTGCAGGTACTTGGTCATTCTCCATCCGTGATACCCCTTTAGGTATATCATCGATACTGTCATGCAGTCATTCCCTCTGAATATCATTTGCATCTCTAGTAACACCCTTTGACATTTACCTTGAGGGGTACATATATCCGACTTTGCAGTACCATCACCTCCACTGCATTTTGGTGCTATCACCCGGTAGCACTTTTCCCCACATGAGTTGTCCCATTCAGATTCCTCTTTGGCACTTCGATACTCATGTTGTTTTCACCCTCTAAGGCTGGGAGTCCCATTAGTCTTATGCATTTTTTGAGAATAAGACGCATACTCCTTTTCCTCATTTTACTAACCTACCTAATGGACTCCCAGGATATCCCATCATGGTTCTCTCTTGACTGCACTTCCGCAGTAGCATTCACCATCCATTTCCTCCACACTTAATTTACCCATCTGCAGATTGTCCTCCGTTTCACTTCCCTAATACAGAAACCCACCTATGGGACCCCCACCCTCCACCTGTTTCCCAAGCAACTTGTGCCATCATAGGCCAAGCCATCTTACACTGGGGCACCCATTTCTGTATCTGCACAATTATCCCAACCTATTTTTTATTCTTTTGGTAATTGTATAAAGCCTTTGTTTCTAGCATTTTACATAGCTTTTTTTTCATCGCCTTTGGCGACCTTCTTCCTTTTGGAAAAGTGACCCATGTCACCCTTGGTTGGGGCATCCATTATCTTCTACTCCCATTGATTTCATCCATAAATGCCGAGTATCTCACCATATCTGTACCCATGATCTCTAAGTTTATCCACTTTGTCATGCCTCTGGCACCATATAACCCACACCTAGTCATCCCCCTGATGCTAGGTCCAGTTTTACAGTTACTTCCACACCCCCTTTATCCCAAACCAAGGGCAGTATTAAGTCTCACCACTCTCTGACTTCGTCCATGCTACTCATCAGTTCGGATCTCATCCAATGGATTTCATGAAGCCCTCCGATTCTTGGAGTCGCGTCTCCCTTTCTGTCGACATCAACACAGTTTCTAGATGGGCGATAGTATCTTTACTTTCATTAACTTCACAATGAGGAGTCTAGGACAACATAGAGAGAACCATCATTGCTTTCAACTGTCATTGACCCCCACGACATTCGACTTCAACACTTTCTCATGTTGCAGTGGGTCTTACTTTGTGACTATTACAGTTGTTTTTATATTTGCTGAAGACCTCTGAACATTGTTAGGCCATCAATTCTTGCGAATCATCGACACTTCTTATAGGTGTCATCACCTCTT
>JASDQU010738365.1:189024-206567 GCA_032191745.1 Picea mariana | reverse complement strand
CCTCTACTGCTGTCTTGCCTAGCTGACCCAAATGGGCTTGTAATCACCCCTGTTTTTCTCATTTAGGTGACAAAAAAGGTGCAACACCTACCATGTGTCATCGTATGGACGTGCCACATGTCTCTGTATAGACATGCCACGTGTCATTACTGCAAGGGTGACATGTGTCACTCCCAGAGTGTTCCACTTGTACCTGTGTATGTTAGAATCTGTATGCACAGTCATCCTTCCATGTCAGCATCTATACACCCAACCAGCCTACCAACTATTCTTGCGATGTCATATGTACATCCGTACGGCCTGCACAGTCAACTTCCATGTGGCACTGTACGGATTGTAAAATCAACATTTTTTTTGCCTGTTTGGCAAAATGAACAGATCGTCATAACTTGAGCATACGTTGTCTGTTTGATCCCATTCAAGTTGCATTGGGTTCATATCAATGAGGCCTACACACATAGAGTTTTTAAAGCCATTATAATAACTTTTAGGTTTAGGCCTTTCTGAGCCCCATCAAGCTCCTAGATCCAATTCTCAATAAGCCATTCTTTGAGCTACGCCATAAGGGACCACTTTGGAGACTTCTCGAAATACACCCATCACATCAGTTGACATCAATATAATGTTCATTGACATCAATGACAACCAATTGTCCAACAATCTCCCCCTTTGAAATTGATGGAAACACTTAGGAATGATAATAATTATGCTCATTCTCCCCCTGAATTGATGCCTCTATCTCTCCATGCCTTACTCTTTTTCTCTCCCCCTTTGAAATTAATGGAAAAAAGTACTCCTCATTCGTGGCTTCTCCCCTTATCTACAATCCTCTACTAATTCTACAAACTTTTCTTTTCTTGGTTCTTTCTCAAGTAATTCCTTGATGTATATATGAAAAACATTCAAAAGTTTCGATTGAACATCTTCAAGACTTCTGTTTGTCTTCCCATATCTAGTTAAGCTTGATGCTGAGTGGATTAGTGTGGGAAAGAAACTACTCCAAGTTTCTATCACAGACACTCAAAAGGTTCCCTAGCAACTGGTTTGGTGAATATATCTGCAATTGACTCCTTTGTCTCGACATATTGTAGCTTGATGTTATTCTCTATATCTTGCTCCCATAAGAAGTGATACTTGATTGGAATGTGCTTATTCTTGGAGTGTATCACTGGAATATTTTAAATACTCATGGCGTTGGTGTTTTCATAAAGTATTGAAATAGGCTCATCATACATTACTTGCATATCCTACAATGTCTACTTCATCCAAAGAACCTGAGTACAACAAGCTACTATTGCAATGTATTCTTCCTTTGATATGGAAAAAGATACTAATCACCATTTATTGCTTAACCATGATACCAGACACTCACCCAAGTAGAAAGATGCTCCACTTGTACTTCTTCTATCATCAATAAAACCTGCCCAATCTACATCTATATAGGAAACAAGATACAAATCCTTCCGTTTTGGATACCATAATTGAAATTATGTGTAATCATATGTGTAGGAAACAAGAGATATATCCTTACTGACATGATCACTTTGGAGACTTCTCCAAATACACCCATCACTACTAAGACAATATATTGATTATTGAAGTTTATGTAGATGACATTATATTTAGAACTGACGATGACATGATGAGTCATAAGTTTTCCAAAGACAAGCAACATGAGTTTAAGATGTCCTTGATTGGTGATTTAACCTTCTTTTTGGGACTATAGATATGTTAGAGCAACAAAGGTATCTTCATATATCACAAAACATATATCATAGAAATGTTGAAGAAGTTTGGAATGACAAATTGCAAACCAATTAGTTCTCCTATGTAGACAAGTTGCAAGTTAAGTAAGGATGATGATTCCAAGGATGCAGATCAGAGACAATACATATTAATGATTGGTAGCTTCCTTTATGTAACAACTTCTAGACCTGACATGATGCAGGAAGTTGGATAGGTTGCAAGGTTTCAAGCCTCACCAAATGAATCACATGTTATGGCCATGAAGAGGATATTTAGATACCTCAAAGGTACAAAAGAATTTGGATTATGGTATCCAAATGGGAAGGATATATCTCTTGTTTCCTACAAATATGCACATTAGGAAGGTTGCATTGACGATAGAAAAAGTACAAGAGGACCAATTGTCTACTTGGGTGAGTGTCTAGTATCATGGTTAAGCAAGAAACAATCATCAGTATCTTTGTCCACAACAGAGGCATAATAAATTGCAGCAACAACTTGTTCTAGTCAGTCACTTTGGATGAAGAAGACATTGCATATCACCAAAAATGGCATGACGAGTACCATCAAAACATGAGTGAGTTACCTTAATTTACTCCATCTTTCATGACTTAATTCCTCACTCAATTAGGGGATCCTTAGCCATGCTTAATGGATTCTTGTAGACTTCTTCAAATCCTCTTCCCATGAAGTAAATTCTTAGAGCTATGCCATAAGGGGACTACTTTGGAGACTTCTCCAAATACACCCATCACATCAGTTGACATCTATCAAATATTCATTGACATCAATGACAACCAACCATTTGACAATATCCGACTTTGGCATTGATGACAACACTTAGGCATGATAAAACTTATGCTCATGATCATGCTCCCCTTGATGAAATGCCTGTATCTCTCCATGTATTACTCTTTATCTCTCCCTCTTTGACATCAATAGAAAATGGTACTCCTCATTCGTGGTTGTTCCCCCTATCTACAATCCTATTCTAATTCTACAAACATTTCTTTTCATGGTGCTTCCTTGTGTAATTCCTTGATGTATATATGAAAATATTTTGAAAGTTACGTTACTTGAACATATTCAAGACTTCAGTTTGTATTTCCCTATCCAATTGATCTTGATGACAAGTGGATCAGTCTGGGGTAGAAACTACTCCAAGTTTCTATCATAGATACTCTAAAGGTTCCCTTGCAAGTGGTTTGGTGAAGATATCTGCAATATGCTCCTTTGTACTAACATAATCTACCTTGATTTTCTTCTCTGGATCCCGTTCCCATAATAAGTGATACTTGATCAGATTGTGCTTCGTCTTGGAGTGCATCACTGGATTATTTGAAATACTAATGGCACTGGTGTTGTCATAAAGTATTGTAATAGGCTCATCATACTTTACTTGCATATCCTGCAATTTCTGCTTCGTCCAAAGAACCTGAGTACAACAAGCTACTGCTGCAATGTATTCTGCATTTGTTTTGGAAAAAGATACCGATGAATTTTTGTTTCTAACCATGATACTATACACTCACTCAAGTAGAAAGCTTCTCCACTTGTACTTCTATCATTAATGCAACCTTCCTAATCTGCATCTGTGTAGGCAGCAAGAGATAGATCCTTCCCTTTTGGATATCATAATACAAATTATGTGTAGGCATCTATGTAGGAAACAAGATATATATCCTTACCAACATGACCACTTTGGAGACTTCTCCAAAAACACCCATCATAGCTGAGACAATATATTGATTATTGAATTTTATGTAGATAAAATTAACTTTGGAAGTGACAATGATAAGATGAATCGGACGTTTTCCAAAGACATGCGTCATGAGTTTGAGATATCCTTACTTGGTGAGTTAACCTTCTTTTTGGGATTATAGATATGGAAGAGCAACAAAAGTATCTTCATCTCTTAGAAAAGGTATATTAGAGAAATGTTGAAGAAGTTTGGAATGCTAGATTGTAAACCAGTCAGTACTCCTATGCAGACAAGTTGCAAGTGAAGTAAGCATGATGATTCCAAGGATGCATATCAGAGACAATACATATCGATGATTGGTAGCTTACTTTATGTAATAGATTCTAGACCAGACATGATGCAGGAAGTTGGATAGGATGCAAGGTTTCAAGCAACACCAAATGAATCACATGTTATGGCCATGAAGAGGATATTCAAATACCTCAAAGGTACAAAAGAATTTGGATTATGGTATCCAAAAGGGAAGGAGCTATCTCTTGCTTCCTGTTGTAACCTAGGTCTACACCCCTGCTCTTTTTCCCACCTTTACCCTATCGATCCATCAATTATGGCTCTTGTGGTTGCTTTCTTAGGTTATTCTCCATTTTTTATTCATTCAGCATCATGACCCTGTCTGTCGTTGCCTACTTTGCACCATTTTGTTTTCTTTCTTGAAAAAAAGGATCACATATTTAGGTTTGGGTTTAAAATGTATGTCATCATTTTTCCACTAATGGAAATATGCAGGTCCTCCAAGTCTTTGTATGTGCGCAGGAGATGACCATGGTTGCCAAATATTTTGAAATCTCAGTAAGCTCCTACAGAATTCATAGTGAATCAGAGCAAGCCATGTCAGGCATGAAATACAAGAAAACAAATGGGTTCATTTTTCAGCCATTAGATTAAGCAAATATTAAGTCATTATCGTCAGATTTCATTGGAGAGAGATCGATGGTGGGGAGTCATTGCGGGGATCGGGAAGGAAATCAAAGAATGAGCGAGTTGAGTCTCCTCAATCACTCGTGGCCATTGATCTTCAAGAAAGGGCCATGTGTCAGGCGATCTCATACTCTGGAAGGAAACAAGAAGAATTTGAGTGAGTAGAAGACTCCCAAAGCTCGAACTCCCAAAGTAATTGTGGACCCTTCATCAACGAGGACACGTGGAGGTAGATCTTTCACTTAGGATACTTAGCACTCCAGAATGTTTGTGAAGCACTAGAGAAGGAATTACCTGAAGTCCCAAAGTGAATCTCGATCTTCCATAAATGAGGGCACACGATGACATATATCCCACTTCAGATATACGACACTTCAGAGGATTGCGCAAGAAAGGAGAAGAAAACTCCCAAATCTTGAACTCCTGAAGTGAATCTTGGTTTTCCAAATCCAGAGGCTACACGGAGGCAGATCTCTCACTTCAGAAATATGACACTTCGAAGGATTCTAAGAACTATGCATTGAAAAGGACCGAAGCCCAAAATCCCAAAGGAATTGCGGACCATTGATATTTTCGGTAGGTAAGAAAGGGATATCAGTTGAAGTACCAAGAAAATGCCACATCACTCTGGGCCCATACTACTCTGGGAGTTATAAAAAATTTTCATCTAAATTGGCACCGTCACTAAATTAGATAGGGGAGTTCTAATATGGTGGATAGATAGAACTCTAGTAGGGGCACTAAAGTAGCAAGGCCACCTAGAACACAAATTATGAGAAGATCAAGAACCACACTTCATTACCGGGATAGGAAATTCCTGAACGTTATCATCCTTGAGTGGTCTCACAATCAAAACGATGGTATTGTTAGAAAGTTACATGGCATCTCGTGGGGGATTACAAGGGTCGGAGCGGTGTGTACCCAAACCACCCTCGACAACCTCCACAATCACATGCTCATATGACATCAGGTCACCATGTCACCTCCACTCACTTCCATTCACACTCCCGCTATCACTCAACTTTCACCACCTGTTCCCCCGACTACTCTCCATACCACCTATCACCTCCACATAATCCACATCCACTCATATCACCCCCTATTGGACACTTGATTCCAATTCTCCTTCCATGACCGTTGGGCCGACGACCTTTCCAACAAATCTTTTCAAAAGTACAAATGGCAGCTGACGAGTCGAAACTAAGTGCACTTAACGACCGAGAGATATGTTGCAGAAAAATGGTTATGTGTCGATCTCAGTTACAGATTGCTCCAAAAATTTAGTGAAGAAGCATAAGATCTTCCCATACAACCAATTACCCTCCAGAAGCATAAAACAAGTCACAGGCATGCCAGGGCTCGATACAAAACTCTCTTTTCGTCACTCTTAGTTTTTCTGCCAATCACAGTTCATACAATGCATTCATCAGTTCAATCTCAGAGATAGTAGAAATTTTTAGTTAATCAATTCCAGAATTATTTTAGATTAAATTAATAAGTGGTCTTGTGTATGTGATAAGAACCACTCTCTTGGTTAAATTAAGTATGAAGCAGACATTCCTATACTCAATGCAATGTTTTAGTTGAATTAATAATTTGTTCTACAATCAATTATCTAGAGTTATGTCTTAGTCCCAGATGGAAGAGAACCTCTGCAACTCTGTTAAATATGTAGTCCTTGTATGTTTTAAGGGTTGGGAGTTTTTGGAAGAAAGAAAAAGAAGCAGAAGGGTTGGACATGTTCAGTTAATTGTAAAGTTTTCTACCTAGTGAATATATGTTGATGAAAGTTGTGTTCTCTTACTCAAATAGTTATGTGTTGATTCTTATCTCGAAGGTAGATTTTGTGATGTGTGCAATGTACATTTCCTTATTATTTCAGCTATTGTTTTAGTTTATCTTTTGCTGATTATGAAACCTTTTATACAACTATTGTTCAACGAAGGATCCACTATTTCGCAACCTGTCAGATGATTTGCATCTAGATATTTGTCTAAGTCTTGAGACAATATTTTAAGTCTTAGTTTTCACACAGTAAGTGATTCATTGCATTTCTTGTTATTGTTTGTTGTGTTTGTCGTTTCATATCCCCATCTTTCTATTAACACCCATACCATTAGAAAAGGAGAACCTACTTTTATAATGAGTGGCCTGTCCAACCAGAGTACCATCCTTAAGCCGACCAACAAACCAAATTATTAAAGAATAATCATTCCAAAACTTATAGGTGGCCTAACGTTTCCCTTTAACAGTCAGATACAGACCGTAGGAGCAACATCTTATGGTGTTGCTATTGGGGAACAGAGTAATGAAATATATTTCCCTGGGATAACAAAATTGATTGTCTCCGACCTTTAATGGTGATCACATATCAGACAAAGGATGACTGCCATCTTTCACTTAGTGACTCCACCGAGTAACATTTAAGAAAGAAATATTGGTTCCCAGAAAAGGATTCAACAGATCCAAATCTGAAAATAGAAAAGTCGAGAACGCTCATCCTAACCCTACGAATAACACAGAAGCCTCTGAGCTAGAAAGGAAACTAAGAGAATCCACCCTAGCTCAGAGATATACCTCCCCCCTCAAGGGTAAATATGGACACAAAGAGCTTATGTCTAATCACAATCACAAGCAGTTTGAATTTGCTAGCCCCGAGAATCATAATTCGAAAGAAGCTCAAACATCTTCAACTCTTGATTATACCTCATCATCCAGTCCTTCATCTACCCCTGTATCTCCCATAAATATTCAGATTCCTACTATTCAATCCATGGATGTTAACATGATGGATGTCATAATTGCTGCTAGATGTGCACCCCTAGTGCTTCCTGTAGGATTACATGCACTCCCAACCATGGATTACATGAAATATTTACCAAGGTATAATGGGGAAGGTGAGGTAACTACTGAGGAACATCTGGTAGCCTTCTATAGCTTTGCATACAACTTTAAGATTGAATATGCAGATGTGTGGATGAGGTTGTTTGTACAAAGTATGGATGGGGAAGTCAGAAAATGGTTCAGGGGTCTTCCTCCATCCTCCATTGTATATATTGAGGCATTGGATGAAACTTTCATAAAACAATGGGGAGATAGGAGAGATTATCTCTACTACATCACTGATTTTGGCACCCTAAAGAGAAAGAATGGTGAATCTAGTTCAAATTTCACCAAGAGATTCAATAAGATGTATAGTAGAATCCCATATGATATCAAACCAACTGAAGCCTCTGCCAAAATCACTTATGCTAATGCATTTGATGCAAAGTTCTCCCTCCTGATGAGAGAGAGAATATCCACCACACTCCTGTCCATGCAGGAATAAACCATTGAGGTTGAATCTAACATCTTGGCATCAGACAGGTTAAAGACTAGATCTGATAAAGACAAGAAGAAAAAATAGAGGATTCCCCTGCCTTCTCTAACCCAACCACATATGATCCAAAACTTGATGAAATGACCAAAAATTTGAAGGATCTGACATCTGAAATAGCTAACCTGAAGTGGGAATCTAAACATCCAAACAAAACTTTTCAAGGGGTTGGAAATAGAAATCAAAACCAATTTAGAAGGCCTAATGATGCTCCTCAAATAATGCAGAGAGAAAGGAGAAATGTTGATGATCAAAGGGTAGTGCCTCCTTTCCAAAATAATTAGATTGAAGAGATGGACACAGACAATGATGCTGTGGATGACATTTTTGTGCTTTTCAATGAAACATATTATTATACCAGTTATTTAACACAAAAAGAATATGAGGTAGCACAACTGTCAAATCAATTTGATAATCAGATATGGGAAGAGGGAGTTATTCAAGGCCAACCACAAAAGAAATATGATTTGAGACAAGAGAAGGGGCTCCCAAATCCACTACCTCTGATAAAAACAAACAGGATGAAGTCCCTCCCAAGACAAATCCAAGTAAATGTATGTCATCTAAAGCTCAACCACTGTCGCCATCTAAACCTACAGTCCCTGAAATAAAGGAAGCTGATAGGCCACCAACCTCTTTCAACCTAGAACATGAATTGAGCAAGATCAATATCCCTGTGCCTTTGAAAAAATTGATGAAGAATGAACCTTTCAAAAAATATATCATGAAAGTTCCGCAACCAACTTCTCTTGGTGTATCTTCTGATGTAATCCGTTTGTAGGATGAAAACCCAACCATTATAGTGGGTCAACACATTGAATATGGCTATTCTCCTTCTCCTGCATAATTGTCTTATGGACTTAGGATCCTCACACAATGTTATGCGCAAAGTTGTTATGGAATAAATAGGTCTGGAGATCACCAAACCTTACCAAGACCTGTACTCCTTTGATTCTAAGAAAGTAAAATGTTTGGGGCTGATAAAGGATATGGTGGTTTCTTTGGCACAATTACCCTTGAAGAGTGTAGTTATGGACATTGTGGCGGCTGACATTCCCCCAAAGTTTGGTATGATCTTATCCAGAAATTGGGCTAAGAAGGTTGGAGGATCATTGCAAATGGACCTCACTTATGCCACCATACCTGTGTTTGGAGGAGAACATAGGAGTCTATACAAAGAGGTGAGGTTGGCATACATTTTCAGTGACCATCAGAAACCAAGAAATCACCTAATTTATGATGTTGAGGATGAGATTGACTCATCTCTTTTTCATTTAAATGATGATGAACCTGAAATATCAGTTAACCAATGTAGAGACCAACCACTGACAGGTCATCAAAACAAAGTATAGAATATGTATTTCGATGGATCTTCATCAAAGGAAGTATATGATGCAAGAATACTCCTCATTTCCCCTTCAAAAGAGGTAATCACACTCTCTTATAAGCTGGAGTTTGAAACTACTAATAATATAGATAAATATGAAGCTCTGGTACTGGGATTGAGGGCTGCTAAAGACATGGCCATTGTCTGTCTAGCAGTTTTTGGTGATTTTGAGTTGGTCATCAAACAAGTGAGGAACATATGTTAATATAAGAAACTAAGGCTCAAGAAATACAAAAACGAGGTATGGGATCTGATCGACAATTTATTTCTAGCATTTAACATTTCCTTCATTCCCATAGAGAAAAATCAGAAGGAAAATTCTATGGCCTTAGCTTCCAGCACTTTTAGGCCTCCCTTTGGCCCAAATATTAAATATTAGGTGGATATCAGGCATAGAAAAACCATACCAGACAACATAAAGCACTGGAAAGTATCCAGTGATGATCTAGAGCTGCATATATTTCTACACACCATTGATGAATTCTCCAATATCTCAACTGATCAAAAAAGTCAAGAAGGCGAAAATGAGGAATTAGAAGATCAACAAACATCTCATATGCTGAAGACAATAGTTGGTCATGATATTATGGAGCTGAAAACCAATCAAATTCCAAGGGGACTAGTGCCATTGGAAAGGTTGTTTGATATTAATGATGTTTACAAAGGATCTACCATGAAGGATCAGGAAGAAGATATAATAGATTGCAATATTGGGACCACGGAGAATCCCAAGATTATCAAGCTGTCCAAAGCAATAACTGCAGAACAAAGGGATAAGTATGTCAGTCTCATAAAAAAATTTGCTAATATTTTTGCATGGTCCTATGAAGATTTGATGACATTTGACACTGACATCATCCAACACAAGATCCCTCTAAAGGCTAGCTACAAGCCATTCAGACAGAAGATTCGGCAATTTAATCCCATGTTAATGTCCATAATCGAGAAAAATATGAAAAGAATGTTGGATGCCAAGATTATTGTAACATTGAGGTACTCAAACTGGGTGGCCAACTTAGTACCTGTAAGGAAGAAAAATGGGGAGATACACTTGTATGCTGATTTCACAAATCTCAACAAGTGTTCTCTGAAGGAAAATTAGCCCCTCCCCAAAATGGATCATATTTTATAGAGGGTGGTAGGTGCACACATAATTTCCTTATTAGATGGATACTTTGTTTATAACTAGATAGCAATGTGTGAAGAGGATAAATAAAAAACAACATTCACCACCCCATGGGGAACATTCATATATGACAAGATGCCCTTTGGGCTAATGAACACAGGGGCCACTTTTCAGAGGGCCATAGACATAGATTTCGTGGGGTTAAAATACAAATTTATGGTTATATAATTGGATGACATCACCATTTTCTCCAGGTTTGATGACAAACATTTGCAACATTTGGAGCAGGTTTTCAAGAAATGCAGAAGATATGAAATATCTCTGAATCCTAGGAAGTCCCACTTTTCCATGCCAGAAGGAAATCTCCTGAGCCACATCATATCAGAAGGAGGTATAAAAATTGATCCAAAGAGGGTTTGTGCCATTCAAGAGATTGAGATCCCCAAAAATAAAAAGGCTATCCAATCTTTTATTGGTAAGATAAAATTCCTCAGATGTTTTGTGCGAAATTTTGCTGAAATTATGAAGCCTATCAGTAACATGTTAAAGAAATATGTTGTGATAAAATGGTCACTAGAGGAAAAATCAACATTTCAAAGGATCAAGCAGGATTTAGCTGAAGCCCCTATATTAGTCGGACTTGACTATACCAAAGATTTCTTTATCTTCTCCTTTGCCTCGGAGGAGACCATTGTTGTTGTGTTGCTGCAAAAAAATGAAGAAGGGCATGAACAACCCATATCCTTTTTTAGCAGAGCGCTCTGAGATCCTGAACTGAAGTATGATATACTAGAGAAATAAGATTATGCACTGGTGTTGACGGGCAAAATTGACTGTCCATCAACTGGAAGAGCGATTTCGGTCCGGGGTTGTCTAAATAACCCAAGCCGTTTGGTGTAACTCATTCTGAAAGGGTTTAATGGATCCGTTAGCCAATCTAAGAATCTTAAAAGAAACAAATAAAAGAGAGAAATAACTAACTAATTACTAAACACACTACATATATGTACATATGTTCAAATGTAACTATAGTAGTTGTATTTAAGTAGAAGATATACAAGTCTCATTTATTTACATGATTTACAAGATGCAAGTTTTAATCGAAACATATGAAAATTGATGTGAAAAATGATTGCTTCTAGGAAGCAGATAAAGAAAGCACATAAAAATATTTATTGTTTTTCTTTTATAAATTTAAAGAATCTTGCAAAAACGTTAATGAAACATGAACATGTGGATAGTCAAAGATGAACCATACATTCTAGTTTAAATGATATGTAAATGACAGAAAAATACAAAGAAGTTATCTTGTCAGTGAATTAGTGAGGTGTATCCAAGCATCTGCATGAGTGGTGAACATCCAACTACCATGTTCAAGAGAGAAATCTACAATGAACCTTTTGACTGTTCTAAATAAATTCAGAACATGTATTGGTAGCTTAGGTTTTAATGACAGAAAAGGAAACACAAACATAAACTTGTAATCTCATAATTATACATGATTACAACAAGATAATTCTGGAAGTAATCTATGCATTTTATCATTCAATTTAAAACTCAAAGATAAATCCCAATATTTAAATCGAAGATATAATCACAACATTTGTATTTTGATGAAGCAAATGATAGATGGTATTTATAATGTAAACCTCCTACACATCACAGATCATTTAATCTAAAGATATCAGACCTACACATGTAACAGGATTAAAAAAACATAAATAACAACATTATAAACAAAAGGCTAAAGCCAAAATGCATATATTCCTTTCTATTAAGTTTTTGGAATCACTTGTCCATTCTATAGTCCTGGAATAATTTTTTTGGATAATAGACTTTAAAGATTGAAAAAATTAATACATAAATGATAATAATTAACCATGTATTGATAAAAAGACTAAAGCTATTTAAATCAATGCATAATCAATTATTCAAAGAATATGAATATATTATAATGAAAATAAAATCATTTTACTCACATGACAAAAGCCATTAAGCAACCTGGAATTCCATATTCTTCTTTGAAAATACTTGTCCATTATCCCAAAGATTCCAACCATCCATTACTCCATTTGAAAAGAAATAAAAAGTTTACAAAAGATATAATATAAAAAGAGAAAGGATAAAAATCCTCCTCTCCAATTCTTGGATCCTTTGGCTTTGATCTTTCTCATATATTTATAAAATGAATGAACAGTCTAGGCGTCACTATTAATTTCTGCCACCTGAAATTTTACTCTAAAAGAGACCCAAATATATCTCAAATCGTGCATTTGTTTGGGGAAATATCTACACGGAAGGTAAATAGGTCTATTTTGGTTCTGGGTTTTCAACCGTTTCTTTAAATTCCTCACGGTTTGGCTGCAATCAGTTCTGAAAAATCGCTTGTCTGATATTGACGCCTTTCCAAATTTTATCTGTTGTTGCTTATAAAATTATTTGTAGCAATCCAAAATTATTTTTGGATCAATCATCTTGAACGTATTTGGATAATAAAATCAAGACATAATCATATCCGTATCAAATATTTGATAATAGAAACCTGTGAAACAAAAAGAAACCTAAATTAATAACCTAAAAATTGTGAATAAAACAAAATCTAGAAAAATAAAAAATGAATTTAAACTAACTATAACTTATAAACAAACATTGTTTATAATTTGGTTTCAAATATGATCTAGAAGCTTCAAGTTAATGGAGAAAAAACATTAGTTTTAGTTTTTTACAAAATCAAACAAATGATAGATAATTCTTTTATTATTATTATTTTGAAATGAGATGCAAAATGAAAAAAGAATTTAATTAATTAATATCACCAAATGATTTCATGAAAATGAGAAACCAACCGAGATATTATTTGATGAAGTATTGAACCCATTATTCAAAATAGTCAAACTTGCTAATGAGCAAAAGAAATAACACATAATCATAATTTAAGCGAAAGTAAACATTTGATAAAAATTAACTTTTTTGTTTAAATTGAGATTTTTATGCTCATTTCTAATTTTTGACATATACTCTTGTAATGAATATATCATACGATAGCGAATGTCTTAAGTTTGTCTCAAAGCAAACCAAGGTATGGAACTATTTGAAAAGGTTGATTCTGTAGCTCACTATAATTATCAAGATTCTAATGGGGGCCCTTTAAATTTTGTAAAAAATTTAGGGGGAGTTGTTGGGGCCCAACAAATGACGACTTATTGGGTGAAGCATTTATCTCTGATATGGTAAGATTTCATCTCAGGAAGAAAATAATAAGACTTGAAAAAGATTTAAGCTCCCTGAAATAATTTCACTCTGAGACCATGTAGTATTAGGATAAGCTCAATGTTATAACCAGACAATAGAATTTTCTTTGCAGAGGATTATAACCTGAAATAATGTCTTAATCAAAGAGTCACGATGTTTATAAAAGAATTTCAATACCGTTGACAGAGCCACTACTGTCAGCAGACATCCATAGCCTCGACAAGGATGTCATTTAGCCCACTCAAATGCTTTAATCCCATCCAATAGTTGTATCCACATGATGTATACTTCCATAAAAGTTAATTTAAAAACATATACCTGCTACCTTTCGACCCGACATTGCTTCATTGCTAGTAGGCCTGTTCAATACCCCGACGAAGTTGTCTTGGTATCATGTGTGCATTTACCTGCTGCCAGCGAGCCTGTTCAGTGCCCTGATGGGTTTACACACACTTCTCACACATAAGTGTTTTCAACCCTCTTATGCCACTTTTAAATAATAATACAATCATAGATTTATTGATGACAAAGAGAGTGGGGTGATACTGGAGGTTAATTGCAATATAGGTGAATAGTTGATCATGTTATTTATTTTCTTTCAAAACTGGAAGTTTTATCATGGTTTAGAGATTTTAGATTTCCTTTAAGAAATCATGTAGAGAATGGGGAAGCGCTTAAAAGTGATTCCTTAAGAATATGGACGGCTTAATAAGTTTAAAGATCATCATAGTTCTCAAAGATTTAAACCATATATCTGGTGTAATACTCTGACAAAGACAATTTGAGGACAAAATGAAAGTGACAATTGACTTAAAATCAATTGTCTGAGCTATATCTTAATATCATGACCTCTTTGAACTATTTCAATTTGCTTGAAAAACACAAGTCTTAAAATAAATGCTTCCTTCGACAATAGCTCTTTGATCAGAAATATATTGATTCAAAAAGACAGATAAGAAGGAAATTCATTCAAAGCAATCAAAGAAAACAAAAAACACACAACAAACCAAAACAAATTTTATTAATGGGATTCAAAATCAGAAGTACACAAAATCAAAACAACAAAAGAAAACTTTTCAAGAAACGATTTTGGCCAAAGATAAACTGGAGCTTTTGGATCCACTAGCATCTCACTGTAAAATAAAGGAAGAACTAAATCATATAAAATATCATGTGCGAGCAAGTTCTTTTATTAAGATAGAGATGCATAAGATGTTACTTTGACCAATAATTATTATTCAAAATAAAAGAGACTAAAAGAAAATAGAAAAAATCCTTATTAAGATGAGTGCAGTCCTACTCGTGGCACCTTGGGTCAGGGTTGAATTGATAGTTTAAATTTACTTATCTCTTTACTTTCCATTTAAAATTTTCATGATGATACTACGTTTTCGAAAAGAAATATTCAATGAAAAGAAGAGAGAAAAAGATTTAGAGTGGATTTCCCTGACAACATTCATATTATGGTTCTCTTGGTGTGCCCGCTTATGTTCATAGCTGCATTATTACACAAAGAAATATTGATAAATAAAACTAAAGGAAACCTACTCCTAAACCTACTCTAAACTACTAAATAGATCAAAACGCTAAGTAAAATCGTATTTCCAATGCAGCCACAAGAGCATCTTCAATCCTACATGGCATAGAAAATTGAAAATCAGAATAAAAGAATGTAGTAATTGTAGATGAAAAAGAAACATGCCATGCTTACCTCCTATATATTCATTTAAAAACAAAACAAGCACGACCTTACAATTCTTTTGAAACTTCTTGATGTATGAATTCTCCAACCATTCTGCAATCTGATCATGATATGGGTCATAATGGCATGGAAGAGTGTAAGTGAGTTTGGAAAACTTGTCATTATTATAGGGACTTGACATAACCATCTGCCAAAGCTGAAATGCCCCATCCTCTTGAAAATTCTCCAAGTGTTCATCAATTTCTTCATACGGAGGATCTAAAAAAATCATGTGATGCTTACTTCCTAGATATTTAGGTAGAAACAAAGCAAGCACAACTTTATCTTTATTATGAATATTTTTTAGATACGAATCTTCAACCCATTCTAAGATCATGTCATAAAAATTAGGATGAAAACTATGACTTTGATGAAATGGATATATCAATGGGGAACACATCATAAGAGGATTCATGACATCAGTTAGATTATTGGTTTGAACGCTTCCTTTGATGAGATTGATCGTTTCAAAATGTGAAGCATAAAGATTAAAATTTGAACTAATCAAAGAACGAATATGCAATGTAGAATATTCTATCTCCATAAGGATGAGTGCATTGTCTTTTTCAAAAATAAATTGTGTAAAATCATCTTGCAACATGTCATTTTTCCATTCGAGTGATGAAAGTGAAAGAGCATCAAATCCGACTTGATAAGTGTTATGTTTGGAATTAGTTTCACCAAATTTTTGCATATCGAAAAGATTGGATTGTGGTGGAAAAGAGTAAGATATTGTGGGTAAAGTATCAAGTCCACTAGAATCTAAGAAGAGATCGAGATATAAAGAGTAAAATGAATCAGAAATGAGCACATGAAAAGAATATCTTGAGCTATGATATTTAACAATGGTATTCTCAAGACATTCCTCTTCATTTTCCTTAAAAATTTCACTCTATTTTGGTGATAAATTCTTCAACATAATATGATCATCTAAATTTGCCTCTTGTACGATAGACAATTCAAAACTTTCATGGAAAACATCCAATCTTTCATGTTGATAAGGTACGATTTGTAGATGGAGGTTTAAGGTTACTTCTTCCAATTGCATATCTACATCTCTAATAAGTTTCATTGGAATGTTAGAATCCTTAAGATCATTTTTATCACCTAAGTCTTCTTCAATAACCAAATTTAAATACTGATTAGAGCAAGAGTTAGGAGAATGAGGACATTCACCTTGACCCAACATCGAATCTTCTTCCACGATGGTCGAGGACTAAAAATACAATGATTTAGAGGAAAAACCAATTTGATTGTCAGTAAGAACATTTTCAATAGATTTTACCTCCCTTGCTTGTTCAACATTTTCGGATGGACCCCTCTCATCCTGTGAACACAATTCTTCTTGCAATTGAGTGATAGTATTTGTAACTGCTTCATCATTTGTGATTGAATATGACTGGATGCAAGCATCATAGAGGAGATTTAATACAAATGACATGTCATCAAGATTAAATTTACAAAGAACATGATGGATTCTTGTCAAAAAGCCTTTTGAAGATGAATCACCATTGATTAACAAAGTATGAAATTCTTCACATAATTGATTGTAATCATAGATTTCAAAAGCATCTAAAAATTCATCTACAAACTAAAACCAATAAAAAATGTAATATGCTGGAAAAGACTCAAACCAATGTTTAATCCGACCCCTGAAAGTAAAAACAAACAATCTGCACAAAACCTTTAAATCGGAAATATCATGCTTGATGCATTTACACCAAAACTTGTTAATATGGTCTTTTGCAAATACATTCCCCCCACCATCAAAGGTTATTTTGGACAAGAGAGAGACTGTCTTGTTGGGAATATCAGGTAATGAGAAGTGGAAAGCATGTTCCAACACAGTGATTTGGGGAGCCATGAGAAATTAATTAAATTCGAAACAAAGACTCCTATAAGGCCATGTTGTGAGTCTGGCCCTCCTTCTAGCACCATTTGTAGATGGGAGAAATTGATCGTCTGTCAACTGGAAGAGCGAGTCCGGTCCGGGGCTGTCTAAATAACCCAAGCCATTTGGTGTAACTCGTTCTGACGGGTTTAATGGCTCCGTTAGACAATCTAAGAATCCTAAAAGAAACGAATAAAAGAGAGAAATACCTAACTAATTACTAAACACACTATATATATGTACATATGTTCAAATGTAACTATAGTAGTTGTATTTAAGCAGAAGATATACAAGTCTCATTTATTTACATGATTTACAAGATGCAAGTTTTAATCGAAACTTAC
>JASDQU010738365.1:176981-188924 GCA_032191745.1 Picea mariana | reverse complement strand
TAGTTTAAATGATATGTAAATGACAGAAAAATACAAATAAGTTATCTTGTCAGTGAATTAGTGAGGTGTATCCAAGCATCCGCATGAGTGGTGAACATCTAACTGCCATGTCCAAGAGAGAAATCTGCAATGAATCTTATGACTGTTCTAAATAAATTCAGAACATGTATTGGAAACTTAGGTTTTAATGACAGAAAAGGAAACACAAACATAAACCTATGATCTCATAATTATACATGATTACAGCAAGATAAATCTGGAAGTAATCTATGCATTTTATCATTCAATTTAAAACTCAAAGATAAATCCCATTATTTAAATCGAAGATATAATCACAACATTTGTATTTTGATGAAGCAAATCATAGATGGTATTTATAATGTAAACCTCCTACACATCACAGATCATTTAATCTAAAGATATCAGACCTTCAAATGTAACAGGATTAAAAAAACATAAATAACAACATTATAAACAAAAGGCTAAAGTCAAAATGCATATATGCCGTTCTATTAAGTTTTTGGAATCACTTGTCCATTCTATAGTCCTGGAAGATTTTTTTTGGATAATAGACTTTAAGGATTGAAAAAATTAATACATAAATGATAATAATTAACCATGTATTGATAAAAAGACTAAATCTATTTAAATCAATGCATAATCAATTATTCAAAGAATATGAAGATATTATAATGAAAATAAAACCATTTTACTCACAGGACAAAATCCATTAAGCAACCTAGAATTCCATATTCTTCTTTGAAAATACTCGTCCATTCTCCCAAAGATTCCAGCCATCCATTACTCCATTTGAAAAGAAATAAAAAGTTTACAAAAGATATAATATACAAAAGAGAAAGGATTAAAATCCTCCTCTCCAATTCTTGGATCCCTTTGGCTCTGATCTTTCTCATATATTTATAAAATGAATGAACAGTCAAGGCGTCACTATTAATTTCCGCCACCTGAAATTTTCCTCTAAAAGAGACCCAAATATCTCTCAAATCATGCATTTTTTTGGGAAAATCTCTATGCGGAAGGTAAATGGGTCCATTTTGGTTCTATGTTTTCAACCGTTTTTTCAAATTCCTGACGGTTTGGCTGCATTCAGTTCTGCAAAATCGTCTGTCTGATCTTGACGCCTTTCCAAATTTTATCTGTTGTTGCTCATAAAATTATTTGTTGCAATCCAAAATTATTTTTGGATGAATCATCTTGAACATATTTGGATAATAAAATCAATCCATGATCATATCCGTATCAAATATTTGATAATAGAAACATGTGAAACAAAAAGAAACCTAAATTAATAACCTACAAATTGTGAATAAAACAAAATCTAGAAAAATAAAAAATGAATTTAAACTAACTATAACTTATAAACAAACATTGTTTATAATTTGGTTTCAAATATGATCTAGAAGCTTCAAGTTAATGGAGAAAAAATATTAATTTTAAATTTTTACAAAATCAAACAAATGATAGATAATTCTTTTATTATTATTATTTTGAAATGAGATGCAAAATGAAAAAAGAATTTAATTAATTAATATCACCAAATGATTTCATGAAAATGAGAAACCAACCAAGATATTATTTGATGAAGTATTGAACCCATTATTCAAAATAGTCAAACTTGCTAATGAACAAAATAAAGAACACATAATCATAATTTAAACGAAAGTAAACATTTGATAAAAATTAATGTTTTTGTTTAAATTGAGATTTTTATGCTCGTTTCTAACTTTTGACATATAATCTTGTAACGAATATATCATACTATAGATAATGTCTTAAGTTTGTCTCAAAGCAAGCCAAGGTATGGAACTATTTGAAAAGGTTGATTCTGTAGCTCACTATAATTATCAAGATTCTAATGGAGGCCCTTTAAATTTTGTGAAAAATTTAGGGGGAGTTGTTGGGCCCCAACAACTGGTGAAAGCACTCAAAGCCTTCAGGGTTTATGTGTTACAGTCTATCATAAAAACCTTTGTTCCTAGCAGCAGTGTCAAAGAGATTCTGGTCCAGCCAGACAGTGAGGGAAAAAGAGGGAAGTGGATTGTTAAAATATTGGAGTATGAACTACACATAAATCCCACCAAGCTAATTAAAGGACAAGGACTTGCCAAGTTGTTATCAGAATCAAACTGTAAGGTGATGGAATTGCATCGAATATTCACCCAATCAGATACACCCCTCATACAACCTGGACAAAACAACTTACAGGTATTTGAAAACTACTCCTCTTCACCTTGGTATAAAAACATAATTTATTTTCTACAGAATTTGGAATGTCTACCAGATGTCAAGAAGGAAAAGGCTAGGTCTCTCAATTTTAAGGCTAGTAAATTCTGCATTTCAAACCAGAGATTGTATTGGAGGGATCCTGCTAGCATCTTGTTAAAATTCCTTGATGAAAATGAATCCAAACAAGTCACAACAGAAATGCACATAGGAGTATGTGGAGGGCACCATCATTGGAAGGCCACAACTCTAAAGATACTAAGGGTAGGGTACTACTGGTCCACCCTTTTCTCTGATGTATCTTCTACTATTAGGGCCTGCAATGAGTGTCAAATATTTGCAAGAAAACAAAAGTTACTATCACTACCCCTAAAACCTATCACTTCCAGTGGTGCATTTCAGAAATGGGGATTAGACTTCATAGGAGAGATAAATCCACCCTCCAGTGGAAAACACAAGTGGATCCGCACTGCCACCGACTACTTCATCAAGTGGATTGAGGCCATGCCCACCAGGAATGCCACTGATAAGGTGATCATGATTTTCTTGGAAACTAATATTTTTGCCAGATTTGGTTGCCCCAGTAAGCTAGTAACAAAAAATGCCCAAGAATTCAAGTCCAAAGCCATGATTGACTTCTGTGGTAGTCATAGCATCTATTTGACACATTCCACACCCTATTACCCGTAGGTAAATGGCCTGGCATAATCATCAAATAAAACTCTCATCGGGATTATCAAGAAGTTGTTGACTGAAAACAAGAAATCCCAGAACTCTAAACTCAAGTATGATTTGTGGGATGACCGAATCAACACCAAGAAGTCTTTGGGAACCTCACCATTTCATCTTGTTTATGGCATAAACATTGTTTTTCCCACTTAGCTTGGTATACCAGTCCTAAAATTCTTACAGAAAGAGATTGAGGAGCCAAATGACATCCAAAGGAGAATATTCCAGATTATATAATTTAAGCAAAAGAGATAATCCTTGGATCAAAGGACAAAAACATACTCAAACAAGATCAAATCAAATTTTGATAAGAAAAACAAGAAGGACATCTTTCAAAAGGGTGACCTAGTCTTGAGGTGGGATGCCATAAGGGATGAAAAGTCCAAGCATATTACGTCTGAAAACCTATGGTTTGGCCCTTTTAAGGTGGTTGAAGTCCTGGACAACCGCACATTTATCCTACACAATCTATATGATACGAAGATCTTCGAAGGCCCAGTAAATGGGTGCTTCCTAAAACACTATTTTGTTTAAGGGTGAGGGAAAGTCCCTCTTGTATCATAGATTCTTTCCTTTTATTTTTTCATTTGATTACTTATTTGTGTGTGAATAAAGACTCCATAGCCCAAAAAAGGAACTCGGGTGTAGTTGTAGTTTTCAGTTCAAGCAGATACACAGGGCTAGTAGACATAAACAGAGGTAAGTGATGGAAGGTAAGAGAAAATTATTTGATCCTAAGGCACTGATATATAATTCTTAGCACCTCACAAGGACAAGTTGTCCCTAGTTGGAGCCAATTTTGTAACCTAGGTCTGCACCCATGCCCTTTTTCCTGCCTTTACCCTATCCATCCATCAATTTGGAATATTTTGGTTGTTTTCTTAGATTATCCTCCATTTTTTATTCATTCAACATCATGACCCTGTTTGTCATTGCCTACTTTGCACCACTTTGTTTGCTTTATTGAAAAAAAGGATCACATGTTCTGGTTTGGGTTTCAAATGCATGTCATATTTTTCCACTAATGAAAAGATGCAGGTCCTATGTTGGCACAGGGGAAGACTTAGGGTTCAACGCTTCAAAAGTGCACCAAAAAAACCCTAACTACCAACCCTTTCGACAACACCTGCGAAGCAGATGAAGTCTCACTCGAGGTAGAGGAAGGGGGTTTTGTAGGACTCAAGTGTCTACAACCTAACTGGGACACATATCTGTGATCACAATACTTAATAGAGAACTTAGCAGTTAACATTCATTATATTTTACCCTTATTCACATCGCAGATTCAAATACCAATTACTGAACAACACAGTATTCAACAAGATCTAACACATCCAAGCACCGAGCACATAGAAATAGATCATATCTAGCATTCATTCATATCACTAAGAAATAAGATACTTCATCAGATGCCTATAACATACATAAAGACTCAACACTAAGCATAAATCACATCAATATCACAAAGAAATCACAACACATGATATACATGGTTCACCCCCAACGTGGGGCTACGTCCACCAACTCTTCTTCTTCTTTATTATCTTCTTTCAATCTTCTTACATGCACATAGCCACAAAACCAAATCCACATAGGACAGGAGATCTACACACACCTCGCCAGATCCTCCTTCCCCGAGCTTGGCATAACACAGAGCCTTCTTACAATCACTTGAACTTAGCTCTGTAAGTTCTCAACACACAGTATGCACAAAGACTTTACAAATAATCACACTTAGCTCAATGGCTTACAACTGACTCCTTCTTACATCACCTAGATACTTATTTATACAGTACAAAAGGGGCCTAAACATGGGTAAGACTCATGGGCTGACATCCCATACCCATTCCATAAACCCTAAACCCAAAAGTCCCGCAAAAGGGGGCGAGATCCCACAATCTCCGCTTCGCCTGAAGGCTCCGTCTTCGACCTGCCTGTCGAAGTACTAAAAATGGTCAAACATGACCAAGGTTCTCCAAAGCTTGGTCGAGGGCCAACAGGCCCCCAACACTCACTTGTGACTTGTCCTGAGTCACTCTGATTTGGGCAACTCCACTTTGAAGGCCTCGAGCTGCCTCGACTTGCTGTTGCGCCAGAGCCTCCTTCTCAGCGAATTCCTGAATGACTGTCTTGATGACAGGTCCTTCCAAGTGTTGTTCCACTATGGTGACCATTTGTTCCAGTTGTGTGCCTTGTCCTTTGATCTCCTCAAAAAGTGTGAATGCTTCGTCCTATATCGATTGAAGTCTCTGGGTCACTTCCATGACTTTACTTTGGATGGCATGGACTTGCTGTTGAATTGCACACTGTTCCTGTGACCTTTTCATCTTCTCAACTACTGACAGTACCTTCAACTATGAGTACACTGTCGCTGCTTGTTTCTTTGCTTCCTAGAGCTGTGACTCCAATGTCCTTAGTTCTGGATCCTTTGCAAGGCACTCATAGGTCTACGCATTGTGGTTGCTGATTAGCTTAAATTCTAAGGCCAACACCTTGATTTGTTCTACTGCTCTCCGGGTAGTTTCTTCTCTCTGGTATTACACTTCTTGTAGAGTGCTTGGCACTGTTTACAGTTCCAGTTCTGCCACTCTTGCTTGAAGCTACTGAATAGCTTCAATGATCTTCTCCACTTGATTATCCACTGTGTATTATTCTATCTATGCGAGGCCTGGCACAGAGAGAAATGCTCTAGTGACTGCCTCCTTGACTCCCATCTACTCTGTGAGCAACTATTATTTTTCCTTCTAGGTCTGTGCTTTATCATCTGCAAACTTCACCTGGAGGTCATCTTTCTCTTGCTTCGCAACCCGACGTTTCTCTAAGGCTTCCTCCTTTGATAATGCCTATGTGGCATGTTCCTTTTCCTCTTGGACCCAGCAAAGGTGAGCCTCGGTCGAATATGCTAATTTGCATATCTGGGCAAACTCATCTCCTACTTCTATTCCCCTGATGAAAACGACGCAGTAAACACTGCGCAGCTCGAATAAAGATCCTGATGTACCCTTTGAGCTCCACCTTGATCCTGTTGAACATTGTCTCTTGTTTGGCTTTGCTTCACTGTAAAATGTCCTCTAAGGTATCTGATACAATGATGATGATGATGAGATCAATATCATCCACCATGAGCATAGTCTATAATTGAGGCTTATTTGCTTGTGATTTATTCTGTGTTGATGGTTTCTTCGGGGAAACCTTTCTTTTCTTGGATGTCTCAACCTATGTGATGGGATCCTTAGGTGGTGTCACTTCACCATGTTCCTGTTTTTTTTCTTCCCCTTCATTCTCTTCCTGGTCTACTTCGTCATCACCTCCTCCTCCTGGTGAATCTGGTGTATTTTCCTTTCATGCGCTGTTCATTTCCTATACTTCTTCCTTCTTCTTCCTTCTGCTATTGCTGGGTCCATCATACTCTTCTCAAGTGACTACATAACTTTTGATGAGGTTGGGGTCAGAGAGTTTTGTCTATTCAACTAGTACACGGAAATATGCAGACCATTCCTTGGTTATTGCTTCCATGTCCTGCTCTGTGAGTTTGTAATAGGACTGGAGCTCTTCCTTGTGTTCATCCCCACACACAGTGATGTAAATAAAATTCCTATCTACACAAAACTTCCCAAGTGGCCTAAACCTACGTATAGTATTCAACATCATGCGAGGGAAATAGTCAATGTCCCTCTTCAACTGTAAATAATATGTGTCGAACACCGCATTGGATTGCCATTGTTTTTATATGTCGCTCGAATACCAGAGCGTAGTGAAATTCACGACCAGCGGTTCAGATGGCTCAATTTCAGGGAAGGTCACTCCTTTCGACATTTCCAAAGTGATGAAGGCAATGAGAATCAATAAATAGCTAAAANCGAAGGCAATGAGAATCAATAACTAGCTAAAATGAAACTTGTAGCCCTAGTCCTGTGCTTCGTAATAGTCTTTCTCCAATTGGTTGACGAGGTAGCTCGCCTAGTTCATTTTCATCCCTTCGACGCATTTGCTTGCGAGGTCGACAATGAACCCCGTGACCTGCGTTGGTCTGTTCTTCCTGATGAGCTTACCAGTGATCAAATGAAAAGCTAGACACACTGTGCCATTTTGGATGGAGGCTACCTTGTAGCCTCACTTCCCCTTCTCTACATCGCCGTAAGTTTATTTTATGCACTACGTCAGGGCATGATCTGCAACCTTCCCTGGGTAGAAATATTGAGGGTTGGGTCCTTGCATGCTCAATCTGGTGATCCGATGGATCAACGCTGTATCTATAGTGATGCACCGATATAAACATAGGTAACCACCATGGTAGCATCATAGGAGGAGTTTAACGCATGCGTTAACCTCCTGATGTCTTCCGAAGTGTGGTATATTCATCACGTTAAGGATGGTTGATCTCGCGATGTCCATGGTCCATGACTGGGGGATTATCTTTGACTTATTCCCCATTTTCTTGGTCAAGTACTTGTGTGGTGAGAGCATGCCATAGTTCTTGCGGTCTCCTAAGTTTAAGTCACTAATCTTTAGCATCATAATATGTCCTAATTGTAGTCTAACTGCGCATATCCCCTTTGGTAGGTATGCAGTGATCAGTGTATAGTCGAAGTCCCTAGGGATGCTATCATGAATAACCGCACCAACTAGAGGCGGGATATATTTAGGCATGATTGATGGGATGAGCTTTGTGTTTTCCAAGTCATCACGATTCTTTCTCCGTTTCTCTGTCGCAGTTTGGGATGGCCCATATCGACGTTCAGTCGATGAGGATGCTTGCACTCCTCTCATCGAGGAGGCCTATACTCCTACGGACAGGACCTTCTTATCCATGAGATCTATTAGGATCTCTTCAATGGATTTCTCTATTGCACTAAGGTTGCTCGACATGCATGCTCATGAGAAAATGTCTCGGATAGGTGGACAAATGCTCAAGGTAAGAAGAACAGGTGGCAAGGTTTCAATAAGCACTGCGTGAAAGCAATTAGTTCTCTATGGGCTCAGATAATCACAATTTGTGAAAGTGTCCTTGGTGCAGCACTCAATGGGATAAATAGACAACGTCGTAACAAACTCCTCCAATGGGCAAGAATGCCTCAATCAATACAATTCCATCCATTATGGTGTGGTCCCAATGGTCCAATGGCGATCTTTTCAACAATAACTGAGTATCTAGACGTTTTAAAGTGTCGTTCTAATGGTTGGGACACCTCCAATGGTAATATTGCTTCTCCGTGGCGAAGTTCTATTCGATGTTGTTTTGCTATTCCGGCAAGGTTCAATTTCTGCAAAATTTCCTTCTGCAAAGTCCTCTCTGGAACCTTATGTAATTTCTCTAGATTTTCTTTATTCTTACTGAGCTTTCTTGCTTTCTTTCCTGTGATCCGTGTCTCTAGATTCATCTTTCCATTCCTGTTATTATATTTTCTTAGCATACTAACTTATTACTATTGAGGATCTTTCACAATGTTTGAGGATAATACTTCTTCTCTTACTGTTTCTGGAGTAGGTGCTCTACTCTTCTGCATGGATAAGTTTTGTAAGCCTTCTTGCATTCTTTCAACTTCGACAGCTAAGTGTCTGGCCCTTAGTTGCTTCAACTTGTCCTCCTGTTCTTCTATTAAGCATGCTGTTCTCTTAGCCATGAAATCTCTTAATTCTTTCCTTTTATATTCTATAGCTTCCTCGTCTTCTCTCCTTTGAATCTGATCTCTCTCAATCCAAGTATTTATTAACAACATTGCCAAAGGGGTGTTGTTCTCAAGAAACTTAATGAACTCGAATTCTTCTTCTGTCAATGTTCCATGAGCACTCATAGGTGCATGAGTAAGTCTTCCACATAGGGTTATCATATTTCCTTTAAACAATCCTATTCCTCCCAATGAAGGAATCATAGCAGGCTTTCCCAAAATTTCCCAAGTACTTTCTGGCATAATGTTCACATGTGTTTCTACGACCAATACACAGTCTATGTCAAAGTCTCCTATTCTTGTTTCTATGCACTCTTTCTCTTTTAAAGCCACTGATAAGCTGATGTCTCTGTGATCATTCAATTTTTTTTTCGTCTGCATTAATATAGCCTCATATTCTTTCTGGTTCCTTAGTATAGCCTTAGTTTCTTGACCTTCTTCATGGTTTTCTTGTCTCATGTTCATATTTTCAACTTTAGCAATCATTATAGGGAAATCTAAAACTTCATGTCCAATAGCTTTACAACAAAGGAAAATAGGACCTCTACCAGGGAATTCCTTAGAAATATGTCCCGGTCTTCTACAACTATAACATAATGTCAATCCTCTCTTTCTCTTAAATGATCCACAACCTTTCCTGTACTGGGCACTGGGATCATAGTGATAGACCTGCAAAAAATTCTTTCTAGGATCCTACATCCACTTGTTAGTCCAGAAATTATTTCTATGCATAGGAATAACATATCTGTCACTATTTCTATCAGATCTATTCATATCACATATTATTTCTTCTAGTTGTGTCCTAGTTTCCATACTAGGACACAATCTATCAAATATACCTAGATCCATTCTTTCGAAACAAAAATTTCCACTTATCTTACCTTTATCATAGAACAAAGCTTTAATATCTTACCTCTTTTCTCCAGATCAGGCTTCTCTTCTTGGCATGAATATTCAAAATTCAAGTAGAGTACTGTGCACTAGAGTAACATATCTATGCACAAATATTTCTCTTTTCCTCAGTTCCTAGCAATCACAGTTTCAGGTCTCGGCAATAGAACCATTTGTTGGCACAAGCGCAGACCCAGGGTTCAACGCTTCAACAACGCACCAACAAATCCCTAACTACCAGCCCTTTCGGCAACACCTGCGAAGTAGATGAAGTCTCACCTGAGGTAGAGGCAGGGGGGTTGTAGGACTCAAGTGTCTACAACCTAGCTGGGACATGGATCTGTGATCACAATACTTAATAGAGAACTTAGCAATTAACATTCATTGGATTTTACCCTTATTCACATCGTAGATTCAAATACCAATTACAGAACAACGCAGTATTAAACAAGATCTAACAAATCCAAACACTTAGAACATAGAAAAATATTAGATCTAGCATTCATTCATATCACTAAGCACTAAGATACTTCATCAGATGCCTCTAACATACATAAAAAATCAACACTAAGCATAAATCACATCAATAGAAATAAGAAATCACAACACAGGATATACGTGGTTCACCCCTAGCGTGGGGCTACGTCCACCAACTCTTATTATTCTTTATTATCTTTTTTCAATCTTCTTATATGCACAGAGCCACAAAACCAACTCCACATAGGACATGAGATCTGTGTGCACCTCGCCAAATCCTCCTTCCCTAAGCTTGGCACAACATAGAGCCTTCTTACAATCACTTGCACTTATCTCTGCAAGTTCTCAACACACAATATGCACAAAGCCTTTAAAACTAATCGCACTTAGCTCAATGGATTACAACCTAATTCTTCTTACATCGACTAGATAATTATTTATACATTACAAGAGGTTCCTAAACATGGGTAAGACCCACCGTCGACATCCCATAGCCTTTACATAAACCCTAAACCCAAAAAGCCCGCAAAAAAGGGGCGAGATCCCGCAGTCTCCACTTCGCATGCACGCTCCGTCTTCGACCTGCCTGTCAAAGTCCCAAAAATGGTCAAACACGACCAAGGTTCTCAAAATATTGGTCAAGGGACAACATCCTCCAAGTCTTTGTGTGTGTGCAGGAGATGACCAGGTTTGAAAAATATTTTGAAAGCTCAATAAGCTTCTGGAGAGTTGACAATTAATTAGAGCAGGTCATGTCAGGCATGGAATACAAGCAAACAAATGGGTTCAATTTTCATCCATCATATTAAGAAAATATTAAGTCACGACCATCATATTTCATTAGAGAGAGATCAACGGTGGGGATTCATTGTGGGGATCATGAAGGAAATTAAAGAATGAGTGAGTTGAGTCTCCTCAATCACTCGTGATCGTTGATATTCAAGCAAGGGACATGTTTCAGGTGATATCATACCTCGGGAGGAAACAAGCATAATATGAGTGAGTAGAAGACTCCCGAAGTCTGAACTCCCAAAGTAATTGTAGACCACCCATCAACAAGGACACGTGGAGGAAGATCTTTCCTTTGAAGAATTAACACTCCGGAAGGTTTGTGAAGCACTAGATGTTGTTGGGTATTTTACCCTACGGACCAATAATCTAGGGCTCTAAGCTTATACGCAGATCATGACCCTCAAGATTTAACCTTTAACCTTCTACCCGAAATCTCAACCCCTTTTCTCAGACAAGCACCGGAAGAATGAACTAACCTTTTTTACCGAAGGTTGAAGTAGATCCTCCGTTGAATTGTTGCCTCCTTGCTGCTGCTGCTCCTTCCACAAAGCTATTCCTGCAAACAAGACAAAAACATACATGCATGCTACTGATCTACTAGGGGGTTAGAGATAAAGCATAAATCAGATGACATAGATGAGATTCATGTATTTCGGGACGGGAAAAATATCTTTTTCATTAACATCAATACAAATCAACTTACAATGGTTTCTGAGATTGGCCACCGTTCCTTGATCCTGATCCTGGGCTCTTCCTCTTCTTTCTGTCCTCCAACTGCTGCTGCAAGTATTTCTCCTAAAGCTTAAGGCAAAGTTGAAAAGTTTGGATAGAACTGGCTTGGCAATTTGGCAGAGTTTCTTTGCTATGATTTTTCCTCCTTTGAATAGTACCCCTACCCCTCCTTTTATAGTCTAGGAGGAGCTAGGGTTCTTGGCGAACTCTCGGCCATGCATGGCTCGGAGTTCCAGTTAACTGACAAAAAGCCTTGAGTCCCGGCGGAAACTTTCCTGATTTTTTGCTTTGTTAGGTACCCGCGGGCTGTTTTGGGTTAGCCCGCGGATGCCCGCGCCCAGTGAGAAGTTAGGGCGCGGGTTGCTTGTTTTGAGTGGTTTTTTGAGGAATTACTCAGCATGGATTTGGC
>JASDQU010738365.1:161344-176843 GCA_032191745.1 Picea mariana | reverse complement strand
CCCGCGCCCAGTGAGAAGTTAGGGCACGGGTTGCTTGTTTTGAGTGGTTTTTTGAGGAATTACTCAGCATGGCTTTGGCTAGGAAGAGGCATGAGTAGGCCTGATGCCAGGTAAGCAGGGATAGTGCAATTTAGGGTTATAACACTAGAGAAAGAATAAAACGAAGTCCCAAAGTGAATCTCGACCATCCATCAATGAGGAAACATAGTGGCAGATCTCCCACTTCAAATATAAGACACTTTAGAGGATTGCGCGATAAAGGAGAAGAAAACTCTCGAAGCCCAAACTCCCGAAGTGAATCTTGGCCATCCAAATCCAGAGGCCGTGTGGAGGTATATCTCTCACTTCGAAAATACGACACTCTAGAGGATTGTAAGAAATATGCATTGAAAAGGATAATTTCATATCGTTGATCTTTGTGGCAGGTAATAAAGGGATATCAACCGAAGTATCGAGAAACTGCCACATCACTTCGGGCCCGTACTACTTCGAGAGTTATACAAACTTTGCATCTAAATTGGCACCATCGCTAAATCAAATAAGGGATTTCTAATATGGTGGATGGATAAAACTCTAGTAGGGGTGATAAAGTAGTAGGGCCATGTATATCATATATTGTGACAAGATCGACGACCACACTTCATTGTGGGGACAGGAAATGCCCAAACCTTAACATCCTTGAGCGGTCCCGCAATCAAAACCATGGTATTTTTGGAAAGGTATGTGGCAGCTCATGGGGGATTGTGGAGGTAGAAGTGGTGTGTACCCAAACCACCCTCGACAACCTCCATAATCACGTGCTTATATGACATCAAGTCACCGCGTCACCTCCACTCAACTCCACTCACACTCCCGCTACCACTCAATTTTCACCACCTATTCCCCCGACTACTCTCCATACCACCTATCACCTCCATGTAATCCACATCCTCTCATATCACCCCCTATTGGACACTTGACTCCATGTCTCCTTCCACGACCGTTGGGCCGATGAGCTTTCTAGCAAAGATTTTCAAAAGTACTGATGGCAGTTGACGAGTCGAAATGAAGTGCACTTAACGACTGAGAGCTTTGTTGCAGACAAAGGGTTATGTCTTGGTCTCAGTTACAGATTGATCCAGAAATTCAGTGAAGAAGTAGAAGAAATTCCCATACAGCCAGTTACCCTCCAGAAGAATCAAACAACTCACAAGAATGCCAGGGATCAATACAGAACTCTGTTTCATCACTCTTAGTTTTTCTTCCAATCACAGTTCATCCAGCGCATGCATTAGTTCAGTCTCAGAGACAATAGCAATTTTTAGTTAATCAATTCCATAATTATTTTAGATTAAATCAATAAGTGGTCTTCTATGTGTGATCATAACCACTCTCTTGGTTAAATTAAGTATGAAGCACATATTCTTGTACTCCATGCAATGTTTTAGTTTAATTGATAATTTGTTCTACAATCAGTTATCTAGAGTTAGGTCTCAGACCCAGATGGACAAGAACCTCCACAACTCTGTTAAATATGCAGTCTTTGTATGTTTTAAGGGATGGAAGTTTTTGGAAGGAAGAAAAAGAAGTAGAAGGGTTGGACCTGTTCAGTTAATTGTAAAGTTTTATACCTAGTGAATATATGTTGATGACAATTGTGTTCTCTTACTCAAATCTTTATGTGTTGATTCTTATCTCAAAGGTAAATTTTGTGATGTGTGCAATGTACATTTCCTTATTCTTTCAGCTATTGTTTTAGTTTATCTTTTGCTCATTATGCAACCTGTTATACAACTATTGTTCAGTGAAAGATCCACTATTTCGCAACCTGTCAGATGATTTGCATCTAGATATTTGTCTAAGTCTTGAGATATTATTTTAAGTCTTAGTTTTCACACAACAAGTGATTCATTTCATTGCTTGTTATTGTTTCTTGTGTTTGTCTTTTCATGTACCCAACTATCTATTAAAAACCATACCATTATCAAAGGAGAACCTACTTTTATACTGAGTGGCCTATCCAACCAGAGTACCATCCTTGAAAACCTATCCTCAAGCTGACCAACAAAACAAACTTATTAAAGAATAATCATTCCAAAACTGATAGGTGGCATGGATTTTCCCTTTAGCAGTCAGGTGCACACTGTAGGACCAACATTGCCTACACAGATGCAGATTGGGAATGTAGCATTGATTATTGAAGAAGTACAAGTGGAGTAGCATTCTACTTGGGTGAGTTTCTTGTATCATGGTTAAGCAAGAAACAATCATCAATATATTTTTCCACATTAGAGGTAGAATACATTGTAACAAAAACATGTTGTACTTAGGTTATTTGGATGAAGAATACATTTCATATCATTGAAAATGGTATGACGAATACCATTCAAACATGGGTGGGTTACATTCATTTAATCCATCCTTCATGACTTAATTTATCATTCAATTAGGGAATCCTTAAATATTCTGAAGGGTTTCTTGTAGAATATTCAAAGCATCTTCCTGTGAGGGAAATTCTTAGAGCTACACCATAAGGGGACCACTTTGGATAATTCTCCAAATACATGCACCACATTAGTTGAAATCAATCCAATATTCGTTGACATCAACAACAATCATCTGTCCAACAATCCCCCCCTTTGGCATTGATGAAAACACTTAGGCATGATAATACTTATCCTCATGCTACCCTTGACTGCATACGTCTATCTCTCCATGCCTTACTCTTTATTTCTCCCCCTTTGAAATCAATGCAAAATCTTACTCCTCATCCATGTATGCTCCCCCTATATACAAGCCTCTACTAATTCTGCAGACTTTTCTCTTCATGGTTCTTCCTTGTGTAATTCCTTGATGTATATATGAAAATAATTCAAAAGTTTTGTTACTTGAACATATTCAAAACTTATGTTTGTCTTCACCTATCTAGTTAATCTTGATGTTGAGTGGACCAGTGCGGGGCATAAAATAATCCAAGTTTTTGTTGCAGATACTCGAAAGATTTCCTTGCAAGAGATTTGGTGAAGATATCTGCAAGCTGTTCCTTTGTACCGACATACTCTAGCTTGATGTTATTCTCTATAGCATGTTCCCGAAAGAAGTGATACTTGATCATAATGTGCGTTGTCTTGGAGTGAATCACTACATTCTTTGAAATACGAATGGCATTGGTGTTTTCACAAAGTATTGAAATAAGCTCATCATACTTTACTTGCATATCCTCCAATCTGTGCTTCATCCAAAGAACCTGAGTACAACAAGTTGTTGCTGCAATGTATTCTGCCTCTCCTCTGGAAAAATATAATGATGAATGTTTCTTTCTTAACCATGATACTAGATACTCACCCAAGTAGAAAGCGACTCCACTTGTACTTCTTCTATCATCAATGCAACCTGCCCAATCTGCATCTGTGTAGGAAACAAAAGATAGATCCTTCCCTTTTGGATACCATAATACAAATTATGTGTAGGCATCTGTGTAGGCAACAAGATATATATCCTTATCAACACGACCACTTTGGAGACTTATCCAAACACACCCATCACAACTGAGATAGTTTATTGATTATTGAAGTTTATGTAGATGACATTATCTTCGGAAGTGACGATGACATGATGAGTCATAATTTTTCCAAAGACATGCAACACGAGTTTGAGATGTACTTCCTTGGTGAGTTAACTTATTTTTGGGACTACAAATATGTCAGATAAACAAAGGTATCTTCATCTATCAGGAAAAGTATACCAGAGAAATGTTGAATAAGTTTGGAATGATAGATTGCAAACTAGTCTGTAATCCTATGCAGACAAGTTGCAAGTTAAGTAAGGATGATGATTCCAAGGATGCAGATCATAGAAAATACAGATCGATGATTGGTATCTTACTTTATGTAAAATCCTCTAGACCTATCATGATTCAGGAAACTGGACAGGTTGCAAGGTTTCAAGCAACACCAAATGAATCACATGTTATGGGCATGAAGAGGATATTCAGATACCTCAAAGGTACAAAAGAATTTGGATTATGGTATCCAAAAGGGAAGGATCTATATCTTGTTGCCTACATAGATGCAGATTGGGTAGGTTGCATTGATGATAGAAAAAGTAAAAGTGGAGGAAATTTCTACTTGGGTGAGTGTCTAGTATCATGGTTAAGCAAGAAACAATCATCAATATCTTTGTCCACAACAGAGGCATAATAAATTGCATCAAAAAAATTTTGTACTTCGGTTCTTTGGATGAAGAAGACATTGCATATCACCATAAATGACATGATGAGTACCATCCAAACTTGAGTGAGTTACTTTCATTTACTCCATCCTTCATGACTTAACTCCGCATTCAACTAGGGGATCCTTAACCATGCTTAAGGGTTTCTTGTAGAATTATTTAAAGAGTCTTCCTATGAGGGCCATGCTTAGAGAAACCCCATAAGGGAACCAATTTGGAGACTTATCCAAATAAACCCATCACATCAGTTGAAATCAATCCAATATTCATTAACATCAATGACAACCAAATGTTCAACAATATCCCCTTTTGACATTGATGGAAAGACTTAGGCATGATAATAATTATGCTCATGCACCCCTTGATTGCATGTCTCTATCTATACATGCCTTACTCTTTATATCTCCCCCTTTGACATCAGTGGAAAAGGGTACTCCTCATCTATGGTTATTCCCCCTATCTACAAGCCTCTGCTAATTCTATATAATTTTCTCTTCATGGTGCTTCCTCGTTTAACTCCTTGATGTATATATGAAAAATTTCAAAATTTTCATTTCTTAAACACCTTCAAGAATTCTTCTTTTCTTCCTTTATCTAGTTAAGATTGATGTTGAGTGGATAAGTGTGGGGTAGAAACTACTCCAAGTTTCTGTCATAGATACTTGAAAGGTTCCATTGCAAGCAGTTTGGTGAAGATATCTGCAATATACTCCTTTGTCCTGACATACTCTAGCTTGATGTTCTTCTCTGTAGCCTGTTTCCGTAAGAATTGATACTTGATTGAAATGTGCTTCATGTTGGATTTCATCACTAGATTCTTTGTAATACTAATGACACCAGTGTTGTCACAAAGTATTGAAATAGGCTCATCATACTTTACTTGCATATTCTGCAATGTATTCTTCATCCAAAGAACCAGAGTACAACAAGATGCTACTACAATGTATTCTGCCTCTGCTGTGGACAAATATACCAATGATCATTTCTTGCTTAACCATGATACCAGACACTCACCCAAGTAGAAATATGCCCCAGAGATAAAGATAACTTTGTTTCTCTGACATATCTGTAGTCCCAAAAATAATATTAACTCACCAAGCAAGGACACATCAAACTCGTGCTACATGTCTTTGGAAAACTTCGTACTCATCCTGTCAATGCCACTTCTGAAGATAATGCCATCTACATAAACTTCAATAATAAATATACTAACTCAATCCATTTTATGGGGAGATTGTTGTCTACGTTTCCTTTCCTTAACCCTTGTTGATGGAAATATTTGTCCAGTCTTGAATATCATGCTCTAGGGGCTTGTTTGAGACCATATAAATCCTTCTTCAATTTGTAAACATCACTTTCCTTTTCTAATAATTGAAATCCTTCTGGCTGCTCAATGTAGACTTCTTATTTTAGATATTTTCCTTTAGGAATGCTGATTTCACGTCCATATGATACAATTTAACATTCTTGAAGCATGCATAAAATATTATTAGTCTGATTGCTTCCATTCTGGAAATTGGGGCTGTTATCCCCATTTTGTGGATAACTAAGGATATTACATCTCGAGTCCCTCAGGTTGTAGAGATGGAGTGTCGAGAGGCCACTTGACCAACAATATTCATTTTTCACTGTCATAGACCCGCATTGACACCATAATGATCTAGCACATGGTCATCGTCCACAACAACTTTCCACCACAGGTCACCTAGGTCTTTCTCCATGCGGTAAAAGTTAGGTATGATGGTGGGTATCATTTTAATATTTGAGGCATTCTAGCTTGTGTATGAGAGGTTATTTTTTATTATGAGACATTTTCTTTGGAAGCTATGTCTTTTGCCTTGTTTAAATGTTGGTGGTTGGCTTGGGGCACTCAAGTAGATGGCCACCCTTAGGATGGGGTATTTATGGGAGCTTCCTTTGATGAGTCATCATGCCACTCCCGACCATACTTACCACTTTCCATCATTATTTCCCCTCATGACATCATCTCTTGGGATTTTGGGGTAGAATGACCCTAGAAGGGATCATTCCTCATTTCATGGGAAGAAGGGACTAAAGGATCAGAGGGGATTTAGTTGGAAAATGATAAAATCCTAATGAAAGAACCTTCCAGATGCTTCGCTAAGGGGATACCAAGAAAGAAATGAAAAGCTTCTTCGCAAGAAAATAAGGACCCCATGAAAAGAATAAATAAAAATGATTAAAGGATCAATTGAGGATAAGGGGTGTCATCATGAGACAACATATCACGTCCATGGGTATCTAATGATATGAAATTACCATTTCTGGCCATCACACCAGGGTAATAACTCTTAGTTGCATGACTGAGGGAAAGGGGGTCTCATCATGAGCCAACCTTCTCATTTTCATGAAAATACTTGTGGGTGACAATGTCAATATCTGGTCACCACGCTAGGGCACTCTCCCTATGCTATATTGAAAGAAAATACAAAGAAAGAAAGATAAAAGGATATTGATGGGCTTGGAAAAAATGCATTATGGACGAAGGTGTGACACACCCTCCACAAAGGAAACCATAAATGAGATACTATGGACCCTTGCATATCATGAAACCCATGCCCATTGAGTACTTTCCCCATCTATTTCATTTCATTCACATGACTGAGATAGGGTTTTTCCTAGACTGAGGGTATTTGATCCATTGAAAAGAAGTACCATGACAACCTACCCACAACCAAACTTGGAAAACCATCTAGTGTCTTAAGCACATGTTTGTATGATGTAGTCCTGGTATACATTCTTTAATGACTATTTTATTGACTTGATTCACTCATCATGATGATTTGACTTGAGATCCTTAGAGGGTGTATCCATTTGTAATGCAAGTATAGGTTAGTGGACAATTTTGGGAGAACAAGCCTAGCTTGGGCTTCGATGAGGGCAAGCAACCCACATGATGGGTGACATAGAACCACATGCCAAATGATAGAAACATTCTTTCAGAGGCCTAGGAGATAGCTGGATAGACATAGCCCACCCTTTGCATGCCAAACGACTTGCCCAGAAGGGGAAAAACGTCACTCCCTAGGGGCTTGACGTCACATTTGAGGGGCATATGGTGGTTGATGATGAATCAAAGCATGAAACATCAAATTTTGAGGTGGAGAGGCTCTAGATGATTTCCACATGGCATTTGGAGCCCTACTTTGCATCCTAGCTCCAACGACTTGCTCAATTTTCCAAAATGTCCTCCTTCAAGGGATGACATCACCTTTGTTTTATGGTTTTCTTTGTGCAAAAGTGAAATTAAAGAGAATTTTTAAATATTATCTTTGTAAAAGGGAAATATTAGGGATGTTGACCCCTAATCTTGTTTTTTCCCTAATATTGTGTGGACAAACTATGTTAGCTACATTTTTTATAAATAGAAATCATAAGATCTCATTTTCATATCATAACTCTCCATTGTGAGAGGCTCTTGGATTGAAATTTTCGCTATCTTTGGCTAGTTCTCTCTCTTGTGATTTTGTTTATGGACATGTCTTGGTTATGGTTGATGGATATGGTAGGATAGCCTTGGAAGGATTTATTCATTTCTTTTTTAGTGGTTAGTTGTTGGTGCAGGCCAATTTTGGGAGAAAATCAAGGAAGTTTTGAAGGAATCAAGGCAAAAATCAGAAAAGATAAGGAAACTCTAGAAAATGGGGAGCCCACCAGAAATAGAGAAAAAGCAGTGCCGAAAATAGAGGAAAACCAATGCTGGGGAAAAGCAGTTACAAAGTGGAAAAACTGCTGCGGAGCAGTTGGAAAGTGGACAAGCATTGACTTGGAGAGTGGTTGGATTGTGGACCAGCCAAGATTGAGTTAGTTGGAAAGTGGAAAAACCTAATCCACTTAGGGTTATGGTTTTTGTAAGGGCTTGTTCCATTTTTGGTATAAGTAGAATGTATTGGACTATGGAAGGAGTTAGTTCGTTCGTAGGTTGGTTGGTAGTCTAAGTTTTGTGAAGTCTATCGTGATCTATGGAGATCGATTGTAATGGAGGAGGAATTGTATAGTGTGCCGCACTGGAGTTTGCATGAAGATTAATAAAGAGTTGAAGCGACTCATCCTTGTGGACGTAGCCCTAGGAGGGGGTGAACCACGATATATCTGGGTTATGTGTGAATGTTTGCAGTACTTGTGATTATATTTGCTTTAATGAGTTTTATGATGAACATGTTAAAATGATAACGGAAATAATATTGTGCACTAAGTATAAACTGCTGAAATCTGTAGAATAGCACTAAATGGATGAATGGCATAGTTAGTATTCAGATCTGAATCTTGTGTTGTAGTGAATGAATGTATGTCATTTGTTATATGATATTATAATGGTTAATGAAGTTCTATTGGAATAGTTGTGTCACTGGTTATAACTAAGATCCAAATAGGGTTAGCATGATAAATGAGTATTCGAGGGTGAGCAGTTGAGTAGATATAATTCCTTTGAGAGAGAAGTGCATCCCATCCCATGGTTGCAGACACCTGATTCCCACGACTACCCATTGAACCCTTCTTAGGTGAGACAATGCAATGCACTCTGTGCGCTATGTTTCCTTCTAGTATCCAGAAGGGCCAATGGTTGAAGGGAATTTAGTAATCCTATAGTTAGAACCCGAGTCATCCCATAGGAACCCAACAATGGTTCTGTTGCCAGTTGGAACTTAGAAGATAAGATAGGGATGTATGTATCACACAATATAGCATGAGGGTTTAATAAAGGGGATGGTTTTAGGTTGCAATCCCACAAAAGAGGAGATTTAAAGATGGTTAACAATTCAGGAACTAGAGTTTTCCCACAAAGATAATAGAAGACCTAGGTTTAAGACAAGACAATACTTGGAGAGATACGTATTCAATGAAATACACGATAGTTTCTTTAGTGATATTCCCATGCTATTGCAGGAGTGAATAGCATGGTTGAAAGATACCCATATGACAAATATAGTTAGATCAGTGGAGTGGACATAAGAGAATATTTTACAGTTGAAGAGGGTGAAGAACAAATTCACGCACGCATTAGATTTCTGGCTAGACAACATTGTAGTGGGGTATATCATTGAGTTTGCAGTAGATACATAGAAGTATTATAGTGTAGAAAAGAATAATTTTATCAAGGGCCCAAGGGGAAGGTACATTAGGTCGTTGTACACTTCAATCAAGAGATTATTGCATGATAAAGGGATATTAACCATGGAATCAAACAACTAAAATACCCCGCATGCATGGGGGAGTTAGGGGAAACACTGAGGAAGGTATGATATGGAGGGGGGAATAGATAGAGGAGAGTGCAGTAAAGAGAAATATACCATTATGATGGAGAAAGAGGATATCTAGGAAATTCTGCAGAAGGCAGGAATGACACATAGTGGAAGACCCGACCAATATAAGCTCAACAGGAAGAAAAGAGAAGTAGTTGAGAGGGAAGGATTGGAGAGTGATGAGGAAGAGGTAGAGGATATCCATGTTGTGGATCACATTGAATAAATATTGCATGCCACATATCAAAGAAATAATAGAGGAGCGAGATCTAATAAGGAAGAAAGTACTCCTGTCCAGATCTGAATCAGTGTAGAACCTACAACCCCATGTATGATCAACATGTTAGCAAAGAAAGAGTTGTTTAGAGAACCAATGACTGACGGTCAAGGGAATATAGGATATCATAATATAAGTGAGGGTAAAAGTGGAAGTACCAAAAATAATGTAGGTAGTGGTACAAGTGGAAGTACCAGTAGAAATACCAGTGGGAGTACAAATCCAAACAACAATACACAGATAGTAGTACTGCGCAGAGAGGGTACAACACATTCTACAATGGCTGGTGTAGATCCAACGATAATATTACCATAGTTTCATGGATATGGATAAAAATACCTAGAGAATCACCTACTCGTGTGTGAGAGAATATGGGAAGTGAAAAGAGTCACTAGTGAGGCAACAAAAGTAGCGCAACTAGAAATAACGTTCATAAACCGCACGCTAGATTGGTACATGAATCTAGCAGTAAACAATACACGGTGTGCATTGGGAACAGTAGAAGAGATAAAGAAGGCACTGATCACTAATTTTCGGAGGCCAGAATCAGAGGATCAATTTATGAATGATATGATTGAGGTTAGATAGAAACCAGGAGAATCCGTATGGGACATCGATTAGAAGTTCAAGACATTGAAAGGTAAATTGAAGTATCCCATTTCTAACATGCAACACATACAATTGTTTATAAATTCTCTATTACCACATTTCAAATATCCATTGAGACAACAAAAATTTCAAACCCAGGTAGAGTCACTTCAAGAAATGATGTAGTTAGAGGAGAATCAATATAATCAGACAAATACAGCTATAGAGAAGCTGAAGGAAGACCTGAAGAACTTGGCAGTGCAATTAAACCAGAATAAAAGTAGGGAGAAAAGAGAAGCAATGTGGTGTACCCTGTGTAGATCAGAGGGACATCACAAGAATGAGTGTCCAACATTTGTGCAGTACCTGGGATTAGGGATACCAAATCCATCACCTACAGGAGGGCCTTGGTGTGAAATTTGAAAGACACATGGGCATGATCCTTATCACTGCCCCATGATGCAGAAGTATAAGACATAACTGAAGAGTACTTTCTATAAATTTTGTAATTCAGTGGGACATGAAGAAAAAAGTTGTAGAAATCTGAAGTTAATTAAGGAAAGAACCTCAGATGCATACATGATGTAGGCTAAGGTTATGGAAGAATAGACTACACCACAGTTTGGCAATGCACAACAATTTCAAGCAGTTCCATAGTTTCAACAACCCCCATAGTATAATCAGGCACCACAATATCATAAACAGAAAATGGATCCACATGGGAAAAAGGAGGATTCAAAGGTATAGGAAGAGGAGGAATGGGAAGAGGCAGAGGGCCTATTATCTTCCATAATTTTCAGTAGCAAGGAAACTATGCCAGAGATGTTCCTCAACCAACAAGAACATGTATGTACTGTCGTGCAATATATCACGCAACAAAATAATTCCCGAAGTTAATGACGAAGATACAGGAGAAGATGAATCTAAATATCCAGAATGTTCAGTGGATTGTTGCAGAAATAAGGGATATCAGGAGGAACATCAATATAGTAACTAGAGGAGGAGTGAAGATAGGAGAATATGAACATGATCCTAAGAAGGAATCTCAGTGCTGGATTTAGAAGAACACTCATCCACAACAAAAATTTGATGCAAATAAGGAGAATGAAACTTTCAAATAAGAAAAGAAGGAGTTCCTAGAGGAGAATGTAGCCTCCACATCGAATACTGCACTGAGGTAAGATACTCCTATTTTTTATATGCCTCAGTCTATGGATCATACTTACAAAGAAAAAAAACCAGAGAAAGTAAGTAACTTAAAGGATTTCCTGAAATCTTGCTTTAAATTACTTAATGATAAGAATGCCATGGATTTGTTTAAAAGTATGGTTGAGAAATATAGCATAGATGAAGGGGTAGGAACAGAACCAAAGAAGATTAATCCTTTCCATATAAAGAAATAACTATTAGAGAGTTAAAATTGAATGTAAATATAGGAGACTTTAACATGGGAAATGTTATCCTAGACTTAGGATCAAATGTCAACATTTTGCCAAAGAAGACTTGGGAAGTAATGGGATAACCTACACTAGGGTATTCCAATATCCAATTGAAGCTGGAAAACCAACAGAGAGTGATTCCCATAGGTAGATTGAAGAATAAAACAATGGATCTCTATGGTGTGTGCACCACAACAAAATTTGAAGTGATGGATATGGTGGATGAGTCTATACCATTTCCAACACTATTGGGAGTTGATTGGGCCTTTGACAATCAGAACATAATTAATTTAAAGACTATAAATATGATATTTGAAGCTGGGAAATTTAGGGTAGTATCACTTTTGTATCCCTCACATTGTGAAAGATATGTATAACATGTGCCTGACAGTGTTCTAGAGGATGATGTGAACCAGTTGTATAGGACTACTTCGCGAGATGAATACTATGTGAATCCAATTGCAGATGGAGTAATTAGTTGGAGGAGTATTAATTTTGAAATGTTAGATTCTGATACTGGAGTAGAAAACTAGCAACAAAGATTGCATGAAGTCTCTACTAGAAGGTGCACCAGAGTTACACGCGCAGTAAGATGGGTTGGGGTATAAGTAAGACAATTTCCCACATTTACTGAAGATGACAATTTATAAAACTTCCTAATAGAGTTTGAATCTTAGGTTTTGGATAGTCAAGGATTATTAGTATTGGATATAGCAACAAGGTACAGACCTGCATGATGGTGGGGTGCACATAAGAAGGTAATTCGGGACTGGTATCAATGTAAGCGTTTGATGCGCATAAGATTTGGTAGAAGTTAGTAGGATAAACTCTTATAGAAGTATGATGGAAGAGGGAACCCAAGACAACACATAGAGGATTGTGTTACTAACTGGATATTGGTACCACCAGGGGAATGGATGCATTAATTTATTCATACATTAGAAGGAATACCTAGTAATTGGTACAAGGAGAAGGAACTGCGAATATAAACTGCAAGTTGGGGCGCAGTGCAACATAACTTTATTAGGACCTTTGCATTTGAAAGTGAGAATAAATGGGTGGATCTAGCATTACATAGGATCAAAGGGAATATGTTTGAAGAGTATGGGGTAGATACAGTGATAGTAGACATAGATTACATAAAAGAAACACTTGAACAATTAGTTTACTGTTATCAGGTCGCAGAGGATGAATAAGTAGAGGAAAACCCACGCGACATACATATATTAGAAGGGGAAGGAGAAAGAGGGTTGGAAGGACGGATGTTACAATTATAAGAGTTTACTGCACCTATGAAAATAAAAAAGGTTAATATTAGGACTGAAGAGAAACCCAATATAGCCAACATTGGATATTACTGGGACAATGAGACAATGGAAAAGATAACTTAATTAATGCACGAGTATAGTGACTTCTTCCCAACCACGGTTTCATAGATGAAAGGGGTAGTAGGAGAACTTGGGGAAATGAATATATACCTCAGACCAGAGGCAAGACCAGTTAGACAAATACCATACATATTAAACCCCATCTATAAGCATAAGGTTAAGGCAGAAATTGACAGGATGCTGGAATCAAGAATCATAGAGCCTAGGGAAGAATCAAACTGGATTAGTCCAATGGTGGTCTAGGAAAAGAAGACTGGAGGGATTAGGATATGTATGGATCTTAGGAAGTTAAATGATTCATGCCTGCATGATCCTTTTCCTACTCCATTTATGTATGAGGTTTTAGAGAATGTGGGAGGACAAGAAGTGTACTCTTTCATAGATGGATTTTCAGGTTACCATCAGATCAAAATTGCTCTGGAAGATAGGTACAAAACTACATTTTCAACATAGTGGGGGTCATATTAGTACATAGTCATTCCATTTGGTTTAAATAACACACCAACAATATTTTCTAGAGTAGTAGTAGCTGCATTCAAGGATTTTATACGTAATTTTTTAGAGGTTTATTTGGATGATTAGACAATATTCAGTTTATTGAAGGACCATGTAGAAATTTTGAGGTTAATGTTAGAAAGATGTAGGTAATGTCACATCTCATTGAACATTAAGAAATGTATATTCATCACACCGTTTGGCATCCTACTTGGGCATATTGTATGCAAACAGGGCTTGATAGTAGACCCATGCGAAGATTTCTATTATTGTCAATTTACCACCACCAAACTCGGTGTGCCAATTGAGAGCAACATTTGGCCACACATGTTACTACAAGAATTTCATAAAGGCAAGGATGATTTTAGGGGATAAATTTCGCTCATGGAACGATTTTCAAAGGTTTTTCCCAAAAAAAGATTCGCTATTCTAAAAATGATTCTCCCAAATTCTATAGGATAAAATTATTTTACCTTAAAAATCGCCAAAAGTTTATACAAACTATATAGAATCCTTAGAAATTTGAATTTTTTACAAAAATATCGCAAAACATTTATAGTTGGCATATGAAGGATTCGTAATATTCGCCAAGGTGTCTACATTTAAAAATAAATTTCCATCCTTAAAATCATCCCTGCATAAAGGGCTATGCAAATATTATTGCTCCCATGGAGAAGTTACTAAAGAAATACATCATGTTCCAATGGAATGATGAATGCCAAGAGATCTTGGACATACTGAAAGAGAATATGGTGACAACACCAATTCTGAGATTTCCAGATTGGACAAATGATCTGAAAATAGAAGGCTGACTTGTTATGCTATGCAAGCACCCTCTACTTCAAAAAAATAAACCTTAACAAAACCTTGCTTCATGTGTTAAAATGTGCAAGAGGGTTTATGTGTTTAGTTTATGCTTCTTCCATTTGAATATGAATGTGTGAGGAATGTTCTTTTACAAGATTAATTATGTGCTATAAACCAATACAAAACAATGTAAAGTGCAGCAAATAACACAACAAACTCACAACAATAGCAAAATGATAAAGGAGTTCACCCCTCTCTGGGCTACATCTCCTTGAGCCTCCTTCAATGGACTTGGCTCTCTGGGATTAATTTGTCAAATATTCTTTTACAAGCTGATGCTCAACTCCAATGGATTTATAGACTATACCATTGGGTTCAGAATACATAAAAACCCCAAAATTTACTATTAGAACTCTGAAAATGGACAATTGCTCATCCAACAATGACCTCTTCTACATGTGACCTCCAAGCTTCCCTGAGCTTCAATGAGGAAAAAACACCTGTAAAAGTCCTCCAATGGATCTGAAACCTATCCCAATGTGTTCATAGCATAATAAACAGTCAAGAATGACTATTCAGTCTCAGAAAATGGATATGTGCTCATCTGAGCAATGCCTCAAACAATGAGGGCTTTAAGGCTCCCTAGAGCTTCCTCAAACTTCACTGGCCTAAAAAATGCATTAGAAGTATTCAAATGCCCGTGAAAACCTCACCAATGGACTCAGAACGTCCAAAAACCCCTAGCTGGGCTTTTACAGCACCTGATTTGGTCAAAAATTGAAGAAGTTATGCTTGTTGCCATTTTCCTTCTTCAAACTGTTGTTTCTGGTTCGCCATTCTGCACCTGTGGGTGAATGAACCTAGCCTCTGAGTGTTTTCGGTGCCTAAACCCAGAACACATGCGCGTTCTGAAAATGGTACCAATCCGTCGAACAGTTACCCGGAATCAAGCCTCCAAGTCGGAGGTGTTGGGCGCATGGGGCCATGTGGCCACCTTCCCGCGCATAAAAGGGGCTAAGTGCCACCGTTCCA
>JASDQU010738365.1:143259-153651 GCA_032191745.1 Picea mariana | reverse complement strand
CCACTCCAAGCTTGTCCCTGAAAAATACAAACTTGCCTCTGCCCAATGCCTTGGTGAGTATGTCTGCAACCTGCTCCTCTGTAGATATGTACTGTAGCTCCACAACTCCTCTCTGAACACATCACGGATGAAGTGATAACAAATCTCGATATGCTTAGACTTGTCATGAAAAACTGGATTCTCCGAGAGTTTGATGCAACTCTGATTATCACAGTAAATCATGGTAGGCTTCAACTGCACATCGAACAACCCCACCAGCAACTTGCGAAGCCAAAGGGCCTCACAACTGGCTTGGCTGCCATATACTCAGCCTCTGCAGAACTCAAAGCCACTGACTTTTGCTTTCGACTGAACCACGACACAATTGCTGAGTCCAATCCGAAACAACACCCTGAAGTTCTCTTCCCGTCACTGACACATCTTGCCCAATCTGAATCTGTATAGCCAACCAAATGAACTCCATCTCCTCTCTGATAGTCCAGACCATAATCTACTGTACCACAAAGATACCTGAGCACATGTTTTGCTGCCACCCAGTGCACTCTCCTAGGCTCCACCATGAACTGACTGAGAGTGTTGACAGCAAAACAATTATCTGGCTTGGTATTGACCAAATACATCAATGACCTGATCAACTGACGATACAATGTGGAATCCACCAATTGTGACTCAGAAGCATGAAGCTTCTCCAGTCGGTAATCATGGGAGTGGTCATGGGCCTACAATCCTCCATCTGAAATTTGCTTAGAATGTCACACACATACTTCCCCTGTCCCAGGAAGATGTGTCCAGGCTCCTGCCAAACCTCCAATCCCAAAAAGTAATGCATCAGTCCTATATCAGTCATCTCGAACTCTGAAACAAGGCTCTCCTTGCAGCTGCAGATGAGTCTCTCTGCTCCTGTAATGAAAAGATTATCCACATATAGTAGAAGAATGAGAGGATCCTCTCCAACCACAATGTAGTATAGGTTGGGATCTGCCTCACTCTTCTCAAAACCCAACTGCTGCAAATAGGCATCTATCCTCGAATACCAAGCTCTGGGAGCTTGTTTCAGCCCATGCAATGCCTTCTTCAGTCTACACACATGAGATTTTCTCCCATGCACCTCAAAGCCCAATGGTTGCTCAATATATACCTCCTCCTGTATAAACCCATTCAGAAATGCGGTCTTCACATCCATTTGGTGGATCTTCCAACCCATCTCTATTGCAATGGAGATCACCGACCTGATCAAAGTATATCTAGCAACCGGCGCAAAGGTCTCATCATAGTCGACTCCCTCAACCTGTGAAAACCCCCGAGCCACAAAGCGAGCTTTGTACTTCTCAATGCTGCCATCTGCAACATGCTTTAGTTTATAGAGCCACCTGGAAGTCACCATTGACTTCCCCTAAGGTCTAGGAACAAATTCCCAGACATCGTTCTTCATGATGGAATTGTACTCTTCCATCATAGCATCTCTCCAAACCTGTCTACCGGAAGCCTCCTCAAAAGTGGAAGGCTCAGACTCTCGAATACTGCTCACCATCGCGATGTAGCTGCAAAACCTCTTGAGAGGTTTACTGTCCCTCACTGCCTGTCTGGGATTCCCCACCGAACCCTGTGCCTCCCTCAAAGTATCTTGAAGCCACTTGGGCTTCCTCTTCTCTGAAGTAGTGTCCTGTGGAGAGGACTCTCCCTGCTCAACCTCATCTCTTGAAGATAGTGATCCTGAAGTAGACTCTGGAGTACTCGATCCTGATACCTGTGGACCAGTAGCTTGCAAACCTAAATCCTGTGGCCCTGTCACCTGTGAACTTGTCATCCCCGAAACTGGTGGCCTCGAACTCTGTGTCACTGTAGTATGCTGCGGACTCACCTGAATCTGAGGTGAAGACTGCTCACCCCTCTCTATCCCCCTGGACTTCCTAAAGGCTCCGTCCTCCTCAAATCTGACATCCCTCCTCAAGACAGTCTTCCTCAAGGAAGGAAGGTATATATAGAAAGCCTTTGAAGTCTCACTATACCCAACAAAGATCCCTCTTTTTGCCATGGGCTCCAGCTTTGCCCTCTTCTCAGAAGGGACATGTGAATATGATGCACCCAAAATCCGAAGGTGCCCCACCTCAGGCTTCTCCCTAGAAAAAGCCTCCTCAGGAGTCATGCTCCCCATAGCCTTGTGAGGACTCATGTTCTGCAGATAAACTGCAGTGTAGCATGCCTAAGCCCATAGAAATAGTGGCAACCCCTGATCATGTAGCATGGCTCTCGCAACCCCAACAATGGCCCTGTTCTTCCTCTCTACAACCCCATTCTGCTGTGGGTTGTAAGAAACAGTCAACTCTCTCCTTATGCCCTCTCCTACACAGAAGTCCATGAACTCCTTAGAGGTATACTCACCCCCATTGTCTGTCCTCAGAACTTTGATTTACTTTCTTGTCTGGTTCTCCACAAGAGCTTTGAACTCTTGGAACTGACTGAAGACCTGTCCTTTGATCTTCATGAAGAAAATCCAAGACTTCCGTGAGAAGTCATCAATGAATACAACATAGTATAGAAAACAGTCAATGATGCCGAAGNATCAGGCCACATACATCTGAATGTATAAGATCAAGAATCCCTGCTGCTCTACTGTCACTGCTCGGAAAAGCAGTCTTGGTGTACTTTCCCAAAGCACACCCCTTGCACAACTCATGGTGCTCTGAACTGAAACCTGGAACTCCTGTCACCATCTCCCTAAGTATCGTCAAAGCCCCATGGTGCAAATGTGCCATCCTCCTGTGCCATAGCTCACATAGGTCATTGCTGTTGGTAGTATGAATCAATGCTCTCGTTGGCTGGAACATAAGCTTTCACAGCTTCTCATGTCTAGTCCCAATCACTTTGGCCGAAGTGATACTAGACCCTTTTGGGTAAAGGAGCACTTGCCCATCACGGAACAAGACCTCAAAGCCCCTCTCCTCAATAGGAGAAACTGACACTAAGTTTTTCTTCAAACTCGGAACATATAGAACCTCTGTCAAAGACATGGGAGGCAAAGACTCCCTCTGAAATGATACAGTCCCACAACCTACTGCCTTGACCACTCGGTCATCTCCAAGCACTACCTCAATATCTCCAATCTGTGTGAGGTTTGTCAAGTGCTTACGAACCCCTGTCATATGGCGAGAGGCATCACTGTCAATATACCAAGTATCTGAATGAGTGGTCCTCGTGGATAGACACACAACCAAGGAAAATTCCTAGTCAAACTTGGTGGAAAACTCTTCTACCGCTGCTGTTTGTTTCTTCTTCTTGTTAGGACACTGACCTGCATAGTGCCCAAACTTATGGCATGCAAAGCACTTGACTTTGCTCATGTCTTTTTTCCCTTCACCCTTGGGCTTGTTTCCTCCCTTTGGACTCTTTTTGAACTTCTTCTTGCTGCTGGTAGCAAGAGCCACATTCTCCTTTTCATGACCCGTAGATGAACTGCCATGCCCATAACCTCTTCGGGTCTCCTCCTGAACAAAGTCATCCCAAAGACGTTCCTAGTTGGGAAGCTTCTCCCTAGCAATAATGCCCTCCACAAAAACAATCCATTGTTTGGAAACTCCATTCAATGCTGTTCTCACAAGCTCACTGTCAACTATGGCCTCCCCCACAGCGCTAAGCTCATTTCTCACCTGTGTCAATCTAGTAAGATATGTGACCACATTTTCAGCCTTAGTCATTTTTATGCTTTTTAGTTTTTCTCTCAAAACCATTTTCTGGTTCTCATTAGTACTTTGGTACAATTTAGTCAAAGACTCCCACATCTCATAGGCATTTGCCTTCCTCGTCAAGTGAGGAATCAAATGGTCCTTGATGGCATAAAAAATAATCCTCGTAGCCTTGATGCAAGAAGAGTAGCATCAGTAGGTACCACCACATGATGAGTTGTGGTATTTTCCACAGTGTCCCACAACTCATTTTCTTGCAACAGCAAGATCATCCTCTCCTTCCGAGCACGAAAATTTGTTGCCCCATCAAGTCTGTCCTCAACTCTCAAACCTGTAGCCATTGACCCCTTTCTACTGAAAATGAAAAATTCAAAAATCTGCCCTGTGAAGTGACTGCTGTCCCAACTTTCGGACTTGCTGAAATATCTCTGCTTTTTTCAACTCAGCTCTAATACCATGTAAAATTTCAGACCCCAACTTAGTTTCAGTCTCGCTGATTTTTCAGCCAATGTTTAATGCCCAAACCCAGTTTTATAACAACAAATAAAACTTAGCAGAAAATAATTTTCAGAACTGAAACATGAGGATTCTGAACATCGTTTATAACGCAGAAATAAAATATCAGCAGCACATAAACTTAGAAAAATATTGACACAGAGATTTTCGGTCTAACAACGACCCTGGAAAAACCCACAAGGGGAAAACCAGTGAGAGATGGAGTTTTTATTATTTAGGAGCTTTAGAGAAATTCTGTTACAGCATGTTCATCTTCAGAAATTTAAATGACAAACTTATCTCAATAACCGTGCCGAGTCTTCACACAAGAAAATGAGCAAAACTCCACAAAATTCTCTTCAGAATTTTCTGCAATTAATTGCTGGTCTGCTCTTTGATTTCTGTGCCTCCAAAATGCTGTATGGTCACTAGAAATTTGTGCCAACAGTCTGAGCCCAAAACAGTGCAATAAATGCTATATGGCCGCATTGGGAAATGTGTTGAAACTTCCAAAAAATAACACAGAGCCTTCACCTCGATTTCTGTGCCTGAATAATAGTCGTACGGACCGTACAAAATCCGTACAGCACAGACTGTACTTTTCTGCCTTGGTTTCCATGCCTTTTTTTTCCTGCTGTATGGAATTCGAAAATCCGTACAGTACGACATCTCTGCTCGGACTATACCTTCTCTCGTTTTCTGTGCCTGCTCTACTTGCTGTATGGCCTGCATTCAATGCTGTACTTGCTGCCTCGATTTCTGTGCTAGATAGCAGCCTTGGGATGCGTGCCCTAGCTCTGCAAAAATGGCCTCTTCTCAAGCTCGAAAATGCTCTCTCTCTTGATCTCTCAACAATGAACCAACAACCCAACAATGGGTGCGCCCTCCAACCCTAATCGACCTCATGCTTGGTAGGTGAGGAGTTTCTTAATTCAATGGCTGAGATTACATTAGATGAGTGGAAGAGATTGAGTGTCTCTTCACTCACCCCCTCACTTAAATCATAAAGTCACCTTTTAATTTGTATATCACAAATTAAATGACTAGGGTCCACATTAGGCACTTTTTCCACCCTTAGGCGCCTAAGGATGAGAAACACTTGCCTAGGTACTTTTTAATTAAAATTTTAACAAGCCCCAAATTAGTCACTTCGTCATATCTTATCTTGTAGTCTATTTTTGTCTTTCATGACATGTGGTTGATGGAAGTTTTACTATTACTTATTATAATAATGTGATGGTGTAGGTCGTGTGTTATATCATGAGGGGATTATGAAGGGATGTCATTAGGAAGTCATAATTAGTTCAGTGGAAGCATTGCTTCCCACTTGTTGTGCATGCGATCTTTTGTGTACAAATGGGTCTCAATTCTTGATTGAGTTATCTTTATGAGTGGCAGCGTTCTTATTGTGTATTGTGCATCAGCTCTGTCTCTGTTGATCACATGGACATATTGTATAGATTAGGAGCCAAATAAAGATCTTTCACGGTAATTACTGTGTTTTAACTTTTATGAATAACGTTGTGATTGTTCATTAACATTCTCTCTCTTATTTTTTCAAGTCATTGCATTCATAATATTATTTCTTGATTAACTCTGTCTCATTGTCATCCCATCATGCAACCTTGGGTGGATTGAACTCTTAATGTCAACATAACATATCAATACCCCTTCGACAGTAGGCTTGCTTCAATTGTTGATTGATACCTTGGACTTTTTGGCTTTCAAGTGATGGCCATATAAAAGAGTCGGTCATTTTCGTGACTTTAATGTAGGTATCCTCTGAAATGTGGTTCTACATTTATTTAAGGATTTATTATATCAAAAGGGTGTTTGAAGAACATCAGGTTTTTTTAGAAGTCTAGACAACCAGATCCTTGTTTGGTAAATGTTTGAAGATAACAATGTGTCTTTTATTATTAGGTTCTAAAACTTGTAAATCATTAATGATTGCACCAAGAGAGGCGAGGTGCTCTGCAGTTTGGGGTGGGGGGCGGGGGAGGTCTCTCTGTCATGTGCAACACTAATAAAATAAAAGGAAGAAAATGAGCTGTCGTCTAATTTTTTTAAATTACCATAATGTCAAAAAGATTGCATATTATTTATGACCATATTTAAATGACAACAATAAATGAGCATAGATCCATTTTAAGCTTGGATCTATTAAGTGTTGAGAGGGACCAAAAGAGGCAAGGTGCAAACCTCAATATTTAGTAAATAGTACATGATGGTGCTAAAAGATTGAAGTTTGCGCCTCAGGTATTTTGATCCCTCTTGGTGCAAACCTCAATATTATAATAGATCCTGGGTTTAGGATGGATCTATGCTATAGTAGGTTGAATCATAGTTCATGATGCAAGGAATGAGATAGCTTTCGCTGTGTGGCTGGGATTTATGTGTCTTTCATTCCCCTAGTCTCAAGCATATTTCAGATTTTAATTGGTGGGTTATTAGGAACTAAAAAACATTGCTCTTAGCCACAGTTGCTCAGAAACCTGGGTATTGGTAAAGGGATACCATTTTCAAATTCTAGGTACTGGGAAACATGGGGGTATGGATATGTAAAAAGGAGACATTAATAAAAAAAAATCGAAAGGTACAAATTGAAATTTCAAAATTTAGATTTTAAAATCATGAACAGTGAACAATTGTCGATATCATATTATCCTTCTTTAATCAAATAGGTATGTCCAATAAGAGTCTAGACACTATGCCTATTACAAAGATAATTTCGAGTTACAAGCCCAAAATTATGTCTCCATCTGAATATTTGCTTCATTTGGTTGAGGTTAACTGTCTGCATCTTCTAAGTCCTTCGTCAACATAATCTCAAAGAAGATAAGATCCCATTGTTCTCCAGTTCTAACTAAGATAAGATAGGATAAGGTAAGTTTATTTTATCTATTTAACGGTAGCAGTTAAGATTTTGTATTAAAAAAGCTGCAGCTGTACTGTACAACATACTGCTACAAAAGTGATATATTTCTAAGAACCATAGCTTGAAGTCCACTGATAAGTCCAGTGTCACGGATCATCCAAAAAAACATTGTGAAGGCCTATCCAGTTTCTTCGACTAAAAAATCTGCAGGTATATTGCTCATTAAACTGATACAATAACAATTGTATTATACAAAACAGGCATAAACACTTTATGTCATTCCAAGAATTATCTGTATCTAGCAAGCGGGCACTGGTAACCTAGATCTTTATTCTATTCTGTTTCTCTTTCTCTGAATTCCCGATTGGATTTTCTTCCCAGAGTAAGCAGGGGCGAGTTGAAGGATGGCGTTCCCTGTTTCCTTAATGCACCCCTGCATATGAGGGGGCCGTACCAGTGGGAGGACAGCTGGAAAGATTTCACCCTTCAGATCTTTGGTTTCTCCCTCCTTTTCTGAGGCAGGTTGCTTTGTCCAGTTCCTTGGAACTTCTGCCGGGATTTCCTCTTGCTCTTGGGTTTGCTCCAAACTCCAAGGCTCAGTTGGTGGTAGGGATCTCATCTCTTCAGGTGGACAATGCAGAGCTGCTTCTTTTCTGGGGACTTCTTCCAGTGCGCTCTCCAAGGCTGCAAACTGATTCTGATTGATATAGACTTTTTCTTTATCTCCGGGTTTAGGGGTCGAAGCCTTTTTCCTCCTCTTGGGGGCAGGTTTAAACCCTTCTTCTTTTTCTGAGGCAGGGGTGATTTTCTGTGGGCAGTTCCAGTTGAAGTGCCCATATGCGTGGCAGTGATTGCATTTGAAGGGAAAACATAATAGTCCAAGGGTTGGACATGAATCCAATTGTTGACTTGGTGTTCCACACAAAGGCGAGCACAGGCAAACTACCCCTATTTTGTCTCGATGATGTCTACCAGCTTCCTAATCTTGTTCCCTATGGCCTAGAGGGATTTTTTGCCCCAAAGGTTGAGAGGGAGATGCATGAGTCTTATCCATACAATGTCTGTGGATGGTGTCTCCTCTTCTGGGTTAAAGTCCAAGGACCACCTATTGAGGTACAGTCCCATCCTTATGTCACATCCACACAATGCCGAGGAGAATGTGATTTCTGCTTTAACAATTCTAATTAGTAAAATCTGTTCAGTAATCTTTTGATGTGGTTTACAACCAGAATTTTCTGATTGATCTTATACCCCAGGCTGATCTATTGACAATAGTTCCAACCAACGTACTAGTGATGAGATTATTCACAACATTTTTTGTCAGATCTGGAGCTATAGTTGTTGGATGCCTTATCATTTATACTTCCAATAGTTATAGTCTGGTATCCCCTTTGCTTGTGGTAAATAAATGAGAATGCAAATAGGTAAGACAGGTAATGCTGGCAAATTTACTTTTCAAATGGGCTTGCGTTTGAATCATGCAATAAGATACAATCCTAGGGATATACTAGGATTGACTTATTTAGACAATATCCACTGTTATGCATTTTTATTATTTGCTCAAGAATATAAAATCTAGTAATGATTATAATTTGAGATATTTTTATAGGGTCAAGTTTGAGTTGCACCTTAATTGTTTTGTTTTTAGGTACATAAATGTGACAAAGGTCCAAAATTTCAATTGGGATGCATGTTATTTATTTTAAATTTTGAAATTAGGCACCATTTATTTTTTCTGGTGGGTTGATGAGTAATATCGTGTGGGCAAGGTCTTTGGGACATGTCTAAAATGTTAAAAAAGCCAGATGTATCTTTCTGAGTCTGGTTCTGCTATCAATAAGTGCAAAGTTTCTGTAAATGCCCTTTGAATCTTGTTTTCAGTCATACTTGTCTGAAGCTTATCAAATTATTGTTTTGGATCTACAGACTAGTTGCCCTGTTCCAGTATTGTGTGTTGCAAGGAACGTTGCTTGTAATGTACGAGGAGGCTTTTTCAAGTGAGTAACACAATTTTGATGGTGACATCCTAATGCATTTGGAACTCTTTAAACATATTTTGTCATGTGATATGGAGAGTTCTCATAGAATCCTGTTCTTGAGGAGGTCAGATATTAAACATTATTTATTTTCATTTCTTTTATGGCAGGGATTTTGATGAGGGTCTTTTGCAAAAGATGGCTGATGTATTTTATGAAGCTGACGTAAAAAGTCTTCCTCCCGCGCCTGATGTCAGCAATTATTTGATTTCAGATGTAAACTATCTCTGGCCCATTCTTGCCTGACTTGGCTTGTTTAATTGAGAATATTGTTTTGGTATAGCTGTTTTAAGTTTTAACTTTTGAATTGTTGAAAATGTGGGCCCTTGGGTGATTCACATCAGGATGATCTCAATGTGAATAGAGATCTACCTTTGCCAGAGGGCATGGCTGATTCGGAGGTGGAAAGGAGGCTTAACCCACAAGTATATTTTTGAACTCTTTGCTCTGTCAGTGTTAGCTTGGAAAAATGTTTTCAGCAAGGAAATAAGGAGCTTAGAAACACTATAGACAGGGTTGTGCTAGTTTTACAATTGTAAAATACAGAATTAAGTTACAATGAAGAACTCTTTTCTTTACATCTTGTGTCTAGTTTTGCTTATATTTTGAATACATATCTGTTCCTAGTGCCAATCATCTGGACACTAATGTGTCTATTAAGAGTCAGATTCTTGTTGCATGGTTTTACTATCCAGTAAAAGTACACTTTTTGTTGGATTTATTATAGGAATCAAATGCAGCTGTACAACCTGACACTACCTCTAATGGTGTAGACAATCAAGATATAAAAATGACAACACATCCGGTTGATCAGATGCAGCCAGCTATTGTACCTTCATCTAACATTCAGGCACAACCATCTCGTATGGATCCTGCAATTGAGCAGAATCAAGAATATTCTCAGGGGATTGCAGCAGTTAAGCCTTTTGTTCCTCAAACCCATAATGCTATAGAATCTGGTGTTCAAGGCTCACCAAGTAGAGAAGAAGGTGAAGTTCAGGATACTGAATTGGATCCAGATACAAGAAGGCGGCTTCTTATATTACAGCATGGCCAAGACACTGGGAAACATAACTCTGTTGATCCTCCTTTCCCAGTTAGGCCATTGAAAATTACATTGCCCCCAAATCAAGCTCCTGGTGGATGGCTTGGACCAGAGGAGGAGATGAGTCCTAGGCAACTTACAAGGCCATCTCAAGGACCTCTCCAACCTGATTCTCTCTCTTTTGATAAGCAACGGCTCCCGCAGCCTTCTTATTATCATGGCCTAGAGAATTCTCTTGCCAATGATAGGTGTTTT
>JASDQU010738365.1:102428-114052 GCA_032191745.1 Picea mariana | reverse complement strand
ATATATATATGCGCACCATATATTAACACAAAACATATGTATCCGCGCCATTTTATGTGGTGTGAAACCATAGCCACGGGCTATGTAATATAGACCCCCGCGCGACTATATAAACATGGTCATATACATTGTAATGAAACCATGGGTCGGGGCTTATGCCCCGGCCTACCCCCTTTCCTTTTCAAACAAAAGTCAACTTTAAATAAATGTTTTACAACATAGATAACAAGGAATAGTTGGCGGAACTTTGGCTAACGGAGGGTTATGAAGCTGCTATAGTTGGGGGAGGTCCAGGGGTCGAACCCCACGGACTCCCCATAAACTTTTACACATGAAAATAATGACCAACCATATAGGGACACGTGGCACCCATGAATTGGGCCACGTGTTCACACCTTATTGGCTATAACTGACACGTGCCATCACTTGATTGGACAACCACCAACCACCAAAAATATTCCACGTCATCAAACTGCCACGTCATCATGATAGTATGGCACTGCCACGTGGCCGTACGGACTGTACGGCCTACCCAGTGAGCATCCTTTTTTTCCTGTTTGACGATTCGAACAGATCGCGATAACTTTCTCTCCCGATGTCCGTTTGAGATGAAACAAATTGTGTTGGGTTCGTGACAATGAGGTCTACAAACCCATTTGTTTTGAGGCAATTCCAAGAACTTTGATTTTTGAGGTAAAATTTGACCCCTGGTCCAGATTCTGATCAACAAAAGAATTTCATGTGCATGTGGACGCTTCATCCATTGCACTTGGAGCAGTTTTGGCACAACCAGGTGAAGGAGACATTGATCACCCAATATATTTTTCTAGTATAAAATTGTCTGAGTTTGAGAAGAATTATAATACTACATAAAGGGAAGGTCTGGCTATGGTATATGCCCTACATAAGTTCAAAAATTATTTATTGGGTCAAAATTTCAAGATGTTTATAGATCATTCCACTTTGAAGTATATAGTTAACAAGACAATGTTGGGGGGGAGGATCTGTAGATGGTTTTTATTGTTTCAGAAATATGATTTTGAAATCATAGTAAAACTAGGGAAGCTGAATGCAAGACCAGATCATCTATCAAGAATTACTAATGGAGAGGAGCCAAAGAACTTGGAGGAAAATTTTCTTTATGCTAACTTATTTTCTGTTCAGATTGTTGATTATTATTTTGCTGACATTGTTGGATTTTTGAGCACATGAATGACTCCCAAGGAATTTACTGTTGCATAGAAAAAATAGTTGGTAGTGCATGATGCATACTATCAACTGATTGCAGGTCATTTATACAAGTTAGGTGTAGATGGAATTTTGAGAAGATGTGTGATGGAGCATGAAAACTCCATGGTGTTAGCATAAGCACATGAAGGTATAGTTGGAGGGAACTATGCAGGAAAGCCTACAACACATAAGGTGATGCACACAGGATTATGGTGACGTACAGTACATAAGGATGCAAAGGAATACTGTCAGAGCTGTGATGTCTATCAGAGGTTGGGAAAACCATCCATAAGGGATGAAATGCCACTTATGCCCCAAGTAAATTTACATGTATTTGATAAATGGGATGTGGATTTCATTGGACCCATTAACCCACCAACAAAGAGGTCAGGAGCCAGACACATCATCACTGCGACAAAATACTTAACCAGATGGGTAGAAGCAGCCCCAGTGAAGGATTTCAATGTAGAAACTACAACACAGTTTCTCTTTGAGAACGTGGTGAGCAGATTCATATGTACAATAAATTTTTTGAGTAATAAGGAGACTCATTTTATTAACAGTACAATCAAAGCTATGACAAATAATTCGAGATACATCACCAGAAGAGCACACTTTACTGTTGGCACTAGGCTGAAGTGGAAAGAAGGATTATCATGGGAAAGAAAGTGTGTAGGAAACTGAAGTGACAACTGGCAAAATATCAACACACGTGAATGCAAGAAAGCGTGCACAGAGGGAAGCGACAACTGGAGGAAGAACAACACGTGCATGGAAGAAAAACCTAGCGTAAGAAGGGTTAGGGTTTTGGTAATATTCTGTAAGTGGCTGAAGAGCCTGAAATGTATAAATATAGATACGAAAGTATCATATAGGGGGGTTTTGGTTGTTGTTGTTGTTGATTTTATGTTATTTTTTATGAAGATTGCGATTGTTATTGAGTGATTTTTTTGAGTATTGTTGTTGGCGATACGTGAGGGGTTTGAATTGTATGAACCGAGTTTTGTAAGCTGTTGAGAAAGAAATATATGAGGGAATGTAGATATGAGGATTAGACCACAGGCTGCAGAGCCTGGTGCGATCTAGTTCGCCTCACATAGATCTTACCCACTTTTGTGGAGAACTGTAAGCATGTGGTGCAAGGAGATCAAGAACTACTATAACAAAAGAGCCAAGAGACAAATCTTTGTGGACGTAGCCTAGGAGGTGTGAACCATGGTAAAATCTGTGTAATGTGTTGAATGTTTGCATATATTTAACTTCTTTCAAGCAATAGATGACCACGATTTGTTAATAACCAAACACATTATTAGAATCTATTTATATTTTGAGTTATAAGCATGTGATTCCTGGGAACAAGTAGATTACAGTAATAGTTCGCAGAACATGGCCTTAATCAAGAAACCCTTTATCTCCTACTCCATCCTACTCTGTAAACACCTGAGTCTTATAGTCAACCATCCTTAGCTATCTTGGGTGAAACTGCGCAGTACCTTCCAGGCATTGCGCTGCCTTCTGGTTTACCAAGACGACCGATAGTTAGAGGCTTTGTTGGAACCCTGAATGACATAAACCCTGGGTCAACAACTCAGATAACCTAAGAAGGGAGTCGATAAAACCAACAAATGGTTCTGTTTCCATATTAAGAGGAACAAGATAGGACTGAGTAGATGAGATAGAGTGGAAAAGAACCATCGAAGAAGTAATGATCCATTAGAAGGGAATGTGGAGACCTTGGAACCCCATGAGAAAAGAAATCAAGGGTTGGTTGCGCACTAAAGAGCTATAATTTGCACACAAAGACAATAGAAACCCTAGAATCACACCACGCACATACCTAGATAAAGACGTGTTTACGGATTTACACGCAATATTTTTCTGTGATTTTCCGCATCTACTACAGGAGTGGATCTTAAGGTTAACGAATAATCACCCGACAAAATGGATTCAACAACTAGATTGGTTTCTAGTATAGATTCAACAACTGCAGTAGATGAACAACAAATTCACCCGTGCAGTAGAATTTTGGATTGATAGTATTGTGGCAGGATTCATCATAGAGTTTGCGGTAGACACAACAAAGTCATACAACGCAGCCGAGCAAGAATTTCTACGAGGACCCAGAGGAAGGTACATTCGATATCTGTATACTTCTATATAACAAAGGTGTAATGACAATGGAATCAGACAGTTAGAATTCCCTGTGCGCATGGGGGAAGGGGGGAAGCACCGACAGAAAGAGGAGGAATGGAAGGAGGGCAGGATAAAGAGAAGAAGGAAGAGGAACCCTTGGACCTGATATCAATGAATGACGACCAACTCAAGTGGATGTTGGTGTCATCAGGAACGACGCGTAGTGGAGCACCCTACCAATATAAGATAAACACCAAGAAGAGAGACATAGCTGAAAGGGAGGGCTTGGAAAGCAATGAGGAAGAGGTAGAGGATCTCTAGGCTGTGGAGTAGATTGAGGAAATCCCGTGCGCCACCTATGAGAGGAAAAAAAGAGACCTAAGAATGGGAGGAGAAGACAGCCACCCCTTTCGTATCAATGTTAGTGTGGAACCCATAAACCCATGTGTGACCAATACACCACAGAGAACACCACCGTTTAGGCAACCAAAGTTTGGAGGAAGTCCGACAGTAGGAAGAACATATACACAAGGACAGATAACTAGAGGAGCCATTTCAGGTAATCTTAGTCAAGTATCCACACCACGTGAAGGAGGCAGTAGCTCAATACTTAGAATGGCAGGACACGACCCTACTATCAGATTACCATAGTTTCAAGGAGAAGCAACAAAATACCCTGAGAAGAATCTATTCATTTGCGCTAAGCTTTGGGAAGAAAAGAAGATCATTGATGAAAACACCAAAATCACGTATCTAGCGAACACGCTAAGAGACTGTGCACTAGACTGGTACATGAGTCTAGACACAAATAGTGCTCCTGAGACGACAAGGACACTAGATGACATTAAGAAACTACTAATTAATGAGTTCCAGAAGCTGAGCTCAGAGGATCAGTATATGAACGATATGATTGAGATAAGACAGAAACTAGGAGAATCGGTATGGGAGATTGATCAAAGATTCAAGTGATTAAAAGGGAAGTTAAAATACGTTATGATCGAGATGCAACATCGGCACCTATTTGTCAACTCACTACTCCTGTTAGCGTCAGAAGTCACTCCCATATTTCTTGCAGGAGTAGAGCCCGATGCCCATCAGTTTTATGTCACGATTTGTTTAATGGGGTGATCAGATGGGTGAAGACTCAAGAAAATATAGCTTTAACTCAGGAAACTGGGTCTGGTTTGTAGAAAGCAAGGGAGGTCTTGATCCAACTTCTGTCAGTAAATGATTAAAGGGTGGTAGAGGGAAGACTTGTGAGAAGGTCGAGCAAGACTTCTTCGGGCAACAAGCCTTCGGAATCTTGAGGATGAAAAAATCAAAAGCCAAGATCCTCTTAGTCCATAGCTTCAAGGAGATGAAGAGTGACTCAACTGGATCCTCCAATTCTAAGTCGTTCAGCGCTACGAAAATAACAGGAACTGATTAAAAACAATGTAACTATTACAGTGATCCAACCTACATCATCCTATAACAGTCGCGACTCGACTGGATCCTCCAATTCTGAGTTGTTCTAACACAGTAAACAAAGAGATGGAAGGGAAGCTGACATCCATAAAGTAAGAAATCTCAAATGCCTTATATTAACCAGAGTGACCAGCGCTTAATCAAAACTTTACAATCGGGAGCTTAGCTCAACCATTGATCCTTTACAAAATAAAAAGACTGAGCCTATATACTCAGAAAAATTTTCTTAGCAACGGCGTCTCAGGGCTTTCAATGTATGGCGTCTCCTCAATCAAATCCGGCCTACACTTCTTCTGTCATACGCCACCTTAATTCTGCATGGCTCGCACCAGGGGTTAGTTGAGCCCTTAAATGTTGAATTAGCATGTGCAGGCTTCCCTGGCGAGTCGAGGACTCGACGTGGCTTCCATGGAAAGAACCAGTACAGAGGACCGTCTTGGGTAGACCTTCCAGCCAGGACGTTCATTCCTTGTAATTAATGAGTGAAGCAAGGCTTCAACCACTTTTGGCCTTTTCGGTACAACCCCTTCTACTCCCTCGAGTGACCACGGGCCATGACCTCTCGCCTATTTTCCAGAGTGCTTTCGGCATTTCAGGGTTCGCAGATGAGAAAGAGCAGGGCTTTCCCCCTTCAAAATCGCGATGGGTGGAATGCCGGGAAGGCCTAATAGTCGCCACGCGTCCCCCCATTGATCTAACGGTTCTGAACTAATCCAGAAATATTGCGGGCTCGGGTCTGAGACATTAGTGCCCCTCCTTTAGTCCTGCTCCTATGTGATCGGGCGCCCGAACCATGGGCCCAAGTCTGGGCGCTTTTAGCGTTTCAGGGTTCGAGGTTTTGAAATGTGAAATGTCGAGGAGTGCTTATAGCTCGAACTCCCGAATACCAACATGGAATAGATGTGTGTTGCACATCCTTTAGATGGATGGCCTAGATAGTAAGTGCTATTATAAAAGGGGCTGTCCCTCTTTACAAGCTCACTTGATATGACCTGGGGCTAAGACCATGGGCTCGGTGCCAAAGGTGCTTTCGGCGTTTCGCCGATCGGCGACTTCAACTGCAATGAACAGACACCTCCTTGACTCCCGAAACCCCGATCCTCGATATGTCGACTGGCAGCCAACTGTCCCAATTGGATTGGACGACCCAGATTTGTCTTGAAATATGGGAGTTGTCCCTATGCTAAATTTCGGGAAACCCGGTAGCCCCGAAAACCTGATGACCATCGATAAAATCTGTAGGTGGATCTTGGCCGCCAACAACAAAACTCCGCCCGCTTGCTTGACGCGTCACTGAAAAAAGGATTCTCCCGTGCTGCACTTGGGCGCTTYCTGTGCAATGTGCAGACTTGGATGCTCTCGAGCCCAAGAAAAGAATTATCGCTAACATTAGGCTCCATGGGGGATAGAGTTGTCCCTGTGATTTTCTAAGAACTTATTCCRCAGCTTTAGTGCCTTGCTGTTGGGCTATGGAGTCAGGCTCAAAATATCCTGCTGCTGAAAATACAAGCCGAAAAATAAAAGAAACAAAATAAATCTACATGCTCAAAGGAGCTTATTTATATACATTCCTAATGCTAATAAAATATTTTACATGGGATATGTGAAAGAAAACTTCCACCATAGACATTCAAGCAGCTTCCTGGATAGAAGCTCCTTCCTTCTGTCGATGATCACCAGCAGATAGTGTAACCGTGACAACAGAATGGCTACACTGTTCAACTTCTCCTCACAGGGTGAAGTTGATATGGAATAGGGTGGCTTCAAGGCATAAAGGACATGCCACTCCATGTATTCGCCGACAGGGTCATAGAATGAGTGGCGAATTTCAGAAAATTGGTGACAGGTAGCCTCCTCTGCTACAGAGTTGCTCACATGTGGTTGAATATCTTTGATAAGCACAGGTGAGTGGACAACTGATGTAGGCTCACTGATCTCAGGCAGTAGCTGCTCGCTGACTGGCTCTGGAATGAAATATGTGCTCAGCTATTCCTCTGGTTCCTTTTCCTCTTCTTGGCTCTCCCCCGGGTCAGATTCATATTCATCATAAATAGGTACCATGGGGTGGTTCTGTTTGCTGACTGGCTCTTCAGTATATTTATAGTGATCAAATGTAGGATAAGCTTGCTACTCATCATCACTATAATATACATCAAAAAGGGGTTTTCCTTCATTGATATGATCCTCCTCCAGAACAGTGATCCCGTAAAAAAATTTTCGTTTTAGGGATAGTGGGACCTGCTGGTTCTGGCTGCTCACACATAATATTTTTCTCTTTAATCCCAGGTAAAAATATATCGTGAGAAACCCCCTGGAGGAAAAGAGAAGAATCCTCTTCCACAACTAACCCCTCTTTCAAAAGAGAGGGTCTTCGTCATCATGAGCAGAGCTGCTAGGAACATCTGCTTCAACCTGATATCCAAGTGAGTCATCTACCATGGACCACATTTGCTCTATAAACTCACAATTTCCACAAGAGGCATGTTGATCATTATGAAAATCTAAAAGAATAGAGACATCTGATATAATGTCAGATGCTTCCGTTCTAGGGCTAACATAATTAATATCATTCAACACCTCTATTTTTTCATGGCAAATGCTTTCCTCCACAGTAAAGGCTTCATCATGGACCTGGTCCTCAGGGCTAGCAGAGGCTTCATGAAGCAAAGAAAACTCCTCACAACAGTTTTCAAACAAACAATCAGTTGGATAGTAGTCTTTACAAAATGAATTGAAAGCTGCATGAAAACCTGTTAAAGAGCGGATGCTCGTAGTGGGAAGAGATTGACACCACTCAAGAACATCTCCCTTCAATGAATACCTAAAAAGATTAATCCAGACATCCTCATGCATGATATTGTGTCGGTGAATAGCCTCATGGAATTCCAGTAAATGCTCAGCTGGTTCCTCCCAACTTGTTGCATGAAATTCAGGGAGGAAATATTCCCATTGATCTCTATCAGGAAGTGCATTAGGAAAACCAACTATCTGGGAAAAGTCACAGAAAGCAAACCTTTGAGCCATAATTTTCTCCATATCGAACCAGTGGAGTCGCTAATTTATCCTCGAATCATGGAGTCATCAGGTGAAAGATGCGCAGCTTCAAATATGCCTGGTCCTTGTTCACCATCAAAGGCCAGATTTTAACGATGTCGTTACCCCAGAAATATTCTCAGGGTGAGAAAGCAGCCACTGAAACCTTCTCGAGAAAGCTCCTCTGGGTCATCTTTTAGGTGTGCTAACAATAGTCACAGCTGAAACAGTGATGTGGAAACAGTAGAGTCGCCACAGTGGAGTCACCAGGTGCATAGTAGCAATCTTTAAGGGCTCTGATGTCTGATGCACCTTCAGAATCAGAGGCTCAATGTCATTCTGCCCAGGGAAAATCTTCAAATTCGTCCCCGATAACAGAACCAGAAATGTTAGTGTCAGTAGTCACTCTTGGATTGCTTGCAGGAGCAGAGCCCGACGCCCATCAATTTTATGTCACGATTTGTTTAATGGGGTGATCATATGGGTGAAGACTCAAGAAAATATAGCTTTAACTTAGGAAACTGGGTCTGGTATGTAGAAAGCAAGGGAGGTCTTGATCCAACTTCTGTCAGTAAATGATTAAAGGGTGGTAGAAGGAAGACTTGTGAGAAGGTCGAGCAAGACTTCTTCAGGAAACAAGCCTTCGGAATCTTGAGGATGAAAAACTCAGAAGCCAAGATCCTCTTGGTCCAGAGATTCAAGGAGCTGAAGAGTGACTCAACTGGATCCTCCAGTTCTAAGTCGTTCAACGCTACGAAAATAACAGGAGCCGATTAGAAACAATGTAATTGTTACAATGATCCAACCTACATCATCCTATAACACTCATGAATCAACTGGATCCTCCAATTCCAAGTTGTTCTAACACAGTAAACAAAGAGATGGAAGGGAAGCTGACATCCATAAAGTAAGAAATCTCAAATGCCTTATACATTAACCAGAGCGACCAGCGCTTCATCAAAACTTTACAATCGGGAGCTTAGCTCAACCATCGATTCTTTACAAAATACAAATACTGATCCTATATACTCAGAAAAATTCACTTAGTAGCGGAGTCTCAGGGATTTCAATGTATGGCATCTCCTCAATCAAATCTGGCCTGCACTTATCCTGTCATACGCCACTTTAATTCTGCATGGCTCATGCTAGGGGTTAGCTGAGCCCTTAAATGTTGAATTAGCATGTGCAGGCTTCCCTGGTGAGTCAAGGACTCGGCGTGGCTTCCATGGAAAGAACCAGTACAGAGGACCGTCTCGGGTAGACCTTCCAGCCAGGACGTTCATTCCTTGTAATTAATGAGTGAAGCGAGGCTTCAACCACCTTATCTCTTATCTCATTTATCCCAAGTAGGCATCGGGATTTAGATCACGTCGAACCAACATCTGGAGACATAGTGCCCCCCTTCTGAAACTCATCTTAGCGCTTTTGGCCTTTTCGGCACAGCCCCGTCTACTCCCTCGAGTGACCACGGACCGTGACCTCTCGCATATTTACCAGAGTGCTTTCGACGTTTCGGGGTTCATGGATGAGAAAGAGCAGGTCTTTCTGCCTTCAAAATCGCGATGGGAGGAATGCCAAGAAGGCCTAATAGTCACCACGCGTCCCCCTAATGATCTGACATTTCTGAACTAATTCAACAATATTGCAGGCCCAAGTCTGAGACATTAGTGCCCCTCCTTTAGTCCTGCTCCTATGTGACCGGGCGCTCGAACCATGGGCCTAAGTCTGGGTGCTTTCGGCATTTCGGGGTTTGAGGTTTCGAAATGTGAAATGTCAAGGAGTACTTATAGCTCGAACTCCCGAATACCGACATGGCATAGATGAGTGTCGCGCGTCCTTCAGATGGATGGCCTAGATAGTAAGCGCTATTATAAAAGGGGTTGTCCCCCTTTACAGGATCGCTTGATATGACTTGGGGCTAAGACCATGGGATCGGTGCCAAAGGTGCTTTCGACGTTTCCCCGATCAGTGACTTCAACTGCAATGAATGGACACCTCCTTGATTCCCGAAACCCCGATCCCCGATATGCCGACTGGCAGCCAACTGTCCCAATTGGATCGAACGACCCAGATTTGTCTTGAAATATGGGAGTTGTCCCCTGTGATAAATTTCGGGCAACCCAGTAGCCCCGAAAACCCAATGACCATCGATAAAATCTATAGGTGGATCTCGGTCGCCGAGAACAAAACTCCGCCCGATCGCTTGATGCGTTATTGAAAAAATGATTCTCCCGTGCTGCACTTGGGTGCTTCTTGCGCAATGTGCAGACCTGGATTCTCTCGAGCCCAAGAAAAGAATTATCATTAACAACTCCCACACTTAAAATATCCACTACGACAACAAGAGTTTTAGACACAAGCAGAGGCTCTGCAGACAACCTTACAATTGGAAGAGAATCAGTACCAACAAACGAACCTGACTATCAAAGAACTGAAAGAAGATCTGAAGAACTTAACATTTCAGCTGAACCAGAATAAGAACAAGGACAAATGAGAAGCTACTTGGTGTGCCACATGTAGGACAGAAGGACACCACAAAAATGAATGTCTGACATTCGTGTAGTATATGGCAATAGGCATGCCAAACCCACTGCCACAGGGGGGATTATGGTGTGAAATTTGCAAGAAACTGGGTCATGAACCTTACCATTGCACAATGATGTAGAAATACCAAATAGTCCCAACAAACTCATATTGCGCATTTTGCAAGTCAGTTGGCCACGACGACAAAGACTGCCGAACTATGGAGCTGATGCGGGAAAGAACCTCAGACACATACAGGGTACAGGCAGAAATGATGACTGGGCAGGAAAAACCATAGTTCACGCAATCCCCAACACCATACAACACTGCACAACAACCTTATAATAACGGGTAGCCACAGTACAACCCATCCCAACCCCAATACAATACTGCACAGTATAATCAGGGACCACAATATAACGCGCCACGAGGTGATTGCGCAACCTATAGAGGAGCAGGACGAGCCAGAAGAGGTTTTGGACATGGAAGAGGACCAGTCACATGTCATAATTGTCAGCAACTAGGACATTATGCATGGGAATACTCACTACCACCAACAACCTGTATGTATTGTTGCGCTTCGGACCACGATATAGAGGAATGTTTGACACTACTCGTAAATATCTAGGAAAAAAGGAACCAAAATAACTAGAATGTTCAGTGGATTTTAGCCAAAGCAAGGGATGACAGATGAAACATCAACATAGTCACTCAAGGAGGAACGAAAACAGGAAATGACGTAGTTCAACAGGACATAGCGCATAACCAGTGGGTAAAGAAGAACCCTGACCCCAAGAAGCAGTTCGATGCACAAAAGGAAAAGGAGATCTTTACAGAAGCCCAACAAGAATTCCAGAAGGAGGACAGAGCATTGTCTGTGCATGTTAAGTACCAAATACTGAATACAAAAGCACCACAACAAATATACAAGAACAATATGCAAAATCTCCTTTATTACTATCAAACCCTTAAGGTAGGGAAACACCGTACAATGGATCCTATTATGGAAGGGATCCTTTCCTGTTCACTTGCCTCTTTGAGGGGGCATCCTGCTATTGAGCTACTGCTCCAAATACAATACTTCTCTTCATATCTCATTACATTACTTGAACCCCTTTATATAGTGCTACCATCACCTAAGAACATTCTAGAGGAGGAATCTTCTAGAAGTAGAACCTTTTAAGAAGTCCTCTTACATTTATTATATCTAATTACCCATTTATTATATCTAACTACCA